>CM021316.1:6872287-7090268 GCA_010645155.1 Tigriopus japonicus | reverse complement strand
CCTCGATCAACAGGCGGGATACGGCCTCGATCAACAGGCAGGATGCGGCCTCGATCGCCGGTCGCAGGTTCTCCGACCTACTGTCCTCGGATGTCCACGGGTGAAACGGCACTATCATGATTCACAAGTTCCATGAACTGAGGGCAGCAGGTCGGACAAACCGACTGCGCCATGTTCAGTCCTCGAGGAAACAAGTTTGACTCTCCTTTTATTTGACTAGACTTATTTGACTAAACATATTTATATAGAGCGAGATGACTAGAACGTGAGCATGACTAGAACAGAGCGTGAGCTATGACTCAACAGTTTGTCACAAAAGTGTTCAGAAATCCAGGAGTCTAGGGGCTTCTCTTTCTCCTTTTTGGAAGTCTGGAATTGATCACTCTGAATTGGTCAATGGCGCCTTCTTGCATGTCCTCTCTCTTGTCATAGTAGAGGATGATTGATTTTGAAGTTGAAGTTGACATTTCAGATCTGTGATAACTTCAAAATGAGTCAAAAAATCATGACGTCTTTGAAATCTAAAACTGTTTCTTCATACAATAATCAACACTTCCAGTTGACTTCCAGCAATTTCAAATCATATTGGATGCATGAGAGGCATTCAAACTTTGTAAAGTAAACAAGAGTTTTGAGGAATTTTTCCACATTTACACTCCACATCATGCGAATTTTGCCACTTGAGGTCGCTGTTTGCGAGAGTCTATTATGTATTCACTTTCCACTTTCACTTAGAGATTGATGCATTTCGGAATCAATAACAAAAATGACTTTCAGCCAGAAGGCGAGTCAATATTGCGGCCAAGGACGATGGACAGTTATGGCAAATAAGGAGTTATTTCGCTGTCAGTTTAAAGAAAAGATAAGGAGATCGTCGCTAAATTGTTTTTAGTCCATGAGCAAGGAAAGCCAAGAGTGTTGTTTAATGAGAACAGAAAAACAGATCTCGTTCGTCGTTTTTGTGCCATTTTCTGGAATATGATAGCGTTAAGTCCCAAATGGCGTTTTGTGATTTTTTTTTGAGAACAAGGAAAGTGGGGAACATTTTTGGGCCGGCAAATAAATCCCCAGTTGATGAGATGTCCTTGTCTAGACTTTAAAATGCCGGCAAAAGTGCTCACCCTCTTTTGGCCAATTTCATCAAGTCCTATCATTTTTCAAGACTCAAGTCAACAAAGGAGTACAATTCGTCTTTGTCATTTCCAAGCTTGAGCTCGCCTCAGCCAGACAAACACACACACATACTGTACAATTGTAGACCGTTGAATTAATTGCATTGCAGCTTGCTATTTCATCGTGCATGTTGTGGTTTTCATAAGATGCGTTCATCCCAGATAATTTGTGCCGAGCAAAAAAGATGTTTCGACTAGACCGTTTATGGTCAGTTTGGTGAAGCCGGCCTTGATGAATGAAAACCGATGTAAGGTTTAACAAAGGATGATGGGTAAAATGGTAACAATTCTTAACTTGGCTCAGAATGATTTGATGCGACAAATAGACTTCAATTTTTGAAAGTTCGTCGTCAAACGTTCAAGAGAACTTTGAACAAAATCACTTGCATAGCCATGTAAAAACTTCGAAAAGTCGACCAACCAGACTGAATTCAAAACCTTGAATGTCGGATCGACTCCTTAATTAGTGACTAAAGTTTCCACTGCCGTTGGATGGTTTTACAACCACCATAGGATTACTTCCGACTTTTCCAACTGTTCCATGGGTGCCCTTAACACAACCATTCTAACTGCAGATGTCTGGGATTGTAAGCAAATCCCAAGCTTGAGAACGTCAAAGTATGTCCTGATTATGCTTGAATAATGTATCTTTTCTGTGATTAACATCCATCCCATTTTGGATTAGCAATGTCTGTCGGGATCATTTTGTCCATCCTAGATGGTTAGGGCTTATATAACAGACCAAACGTGGCGTAGTTCAAAAGGATGTGACTTTGCGTTCCCCGTTGTTCGACTTTTGACGTTCGACCTAAAAAAAGCGGAAATTCGTGCTAATTTCTTTCTCCAGACTCATAAATATTGCTTGAAAAGAAGTATTAGGCTCAGCTGCATGGGCTTTGAAACGGGAAATTGAACGCCAATTTAATCGACAAAATTACACAAAATTCGTTGGATTAAATTGTCAGACACGAACTGATTTGCATTCTGACTGGTTCATTTTCCAATTCTACAGTTCAGCCTCAACCCCACCTGTATTTTTTCGGCCTTTCTTTAGGGCATCACTTGGCATTTAGACCAAATATAATTAATATAATTTGAGCCTGAAATTTCGTTATTCACACATTTGATTCCATACTTGATGCGCTACATGACTTTTCAAATTTCCATGATCGAATTTCTAGAGTAAATTTATGGTCGCAAGCATTTTTGCCAGGAACCTTCTCAGCTAAAAGTTTGAAGAAGTTCTGTGAAGGATTGAAACAGAAATGTCTCTCAAGTATACCATGGTCCATTGGGACAACTTTCGATTCTGAATGCTTTGTACCTTCCCAGTCATGTGAAAATTGCGATAACCAGCTAAGTTGTTTCGTCACAAACACTTCAGCTCGGTTGTTTTGTTTTGTTTGCTTGCGCCTTCAACTTGTTTATTTCATCATGCAGACATTTGCTCACAAACTTTTCGGTTGACATTTCTTATCTTGGCTCCCCAAGATAAAAGCGAGACACCAGAATGGATTTTTGAAAAAGATTAAGTAATGCACCGGGTGCGGAAAGCAAGCTGGTTGGCAGGACTGAGGAGAAGGGAGTGACTGGATATTGTGGTTTACATAGGCATAGGCAATTCTTGAGGGGATGCAAGTTTGCCAAATACGAAAATGGAGCTGTTGTCTCATAAGCCTCTATTAAACAAACTTCATTATTCCTCTGTTGGTTTGAGGAACCAGATTAAACGAAAAATGTTCAAGACTCTTTTGGCAAAACAATCTCGATCGTTGGGGTGCATGAGTTATATTTTGATAACTGACATACAAATTTGATAACGAGAAGATAAAGCGATAGATAAGAAGAAAGAGGCGGATAAGTTAGGCGCTACTTTAATACCGATTACTTCCTGCTTTGCTTCTTTTTTTTCTTTTTGGGGGCTTTTTGAAATAATATCCCGGAAATATCCCTAAATACAAAAAGTTACATGAGTATTCTTGCTCTCAATAAAGAACTCTTTGCTCTCAGACAAAGAAAAATATGTAGGATAATACTTTTTCCTTTTTCGAATGTTTAAGTATTTTGTCAATGGAAAATACAAACGGCTTAATCAGATATTGTCCACTGGTTGACCACCGAGAGTCAAATACAGTTTTTCATCAAATTGATGATTGAAAATCACTTGGCAATCTTTTGAATTTTGATTCACGATCATCACGATCGTATTATCAAGCCTAATCAATCCATCATTTTGAGAGTCCTTTAATCACCTAAAGTGGCAACCCCTACAAGTAGCACGGAGTTTGACTTGCATATGCCATATGTTTTTCAAATCCATGTATCCTGTACAGATCCTGAAATCAGATCCTGTACAAGGAATAAAATTCGTTGAAAGCATGGCTTTAAGTGGCAAAGATTGTGTGAATCCTTGAAATACGAAATCGAGGGGTTAGAAAACCTTGCCCTGCTCGACAATTGCGTTTGAATATAACCATTTTTTAACCATTAGGTGTTGTCCAATCGTGCCGACGACTTATTTAAAAAAAATGAGGACCATGACAGGTTCTTACAGTTCGTGATGTTTATTCAACCAATCAGAATTTTTAAATAATTGAAGAAATTGGTATTCAAAGTATCCATTTTGTTCATTTTTGAATATTCTTTGATGTTTCATTCCTTAGTTTTGCTCTACGGAAGAAACATGATTGTAGTGAAATGTTGCTTCATAGGTGTGAAAGCCTGCGCATCTCATGATTTCACACTTGACGTGAGAGCTCTAGAAAATATATAATTCTTCCTCGAAACAGTCAACCATTAAAGAATTGAGGAAAAAATGAATGAATATAGTTCCCGGCCCTATATATCACTTCAACGTCAACGTTTTGGATTGAACTCAACAACAAACAAAAGGCAACAAAACACTTCCACAATAGATCGTTTCATAGACTCTCGAAGTTCAAAATTGTAGTTACAGTGAGTACTAAAAGAGCCTGTTTATGTTCTACGTTCTTATACCTTTTGAGTAGTTCATAAATGTTTGGTGTTGTTTATGCATTTCATTGTGCAACACAAAGTTCAAACTTGAAGCATACTTACCACCAGATGTCGTGAATCGGGCCGAATTGTGACCCTCTATAGCCATGATATCTCAGCAGAGGCGTCGAAGACAAAAGATTCTAAAAGAAGCACGACCTATTTCTATTGACCCTACTATCGAGCAAATTAATGAAGACGAAGTTATGAAAGTATCAAACGTTCTTCAATTTTGAATTGTAATACTTGTTTAAGTGTCATTTAAAATTTCCAAATAATTTCCTTACTGGCGATGCTGCCTAGTTTTCATGGTTGCCAGAAACAACATACATAAATCATAAGATTATTGTACATAAATAACTGTACGCACAAAACGTTTTACAAAACCAATATACATATTATGCCCTTTGGAGTACCTTAGAAAGTTCTCGGGAGACAAACTCCTGCAAACCAGAAGTACTTTGAACTTCTTTTAGCGCATTGAAATAACAACCTGAATTTCAATGCAACCAAATTAATTGGTAGGATTTCTTTCATCGCTCTCTATTCAAATAAAAGAGTCATTATAACATTTTTTTCGATTTTCAAGAAAGACCAATCAAAAAATACCATTTACTCATCATATCATGAAATTCCATGAAAACATGAAATGTCATTTTTTGGATTATTACATTTGTTTGAAAATGTATCCTTCGGAGACCGAAGCATTTTTCAGGCTCATTCTCATTACTTTTGCAAACTTTTATTGAGCTCATTGGAAAACCTGGCACAAAATCAAGGACATTATTGAAGCACCCTTCGGATATTCGTTATCACGCCATTCTTTAGACATTTTTTTTTCTTAATTGCCGTACGAACTGTGAATCGAGTTTTATGACCACGTCTTTGGCATGACAGAAAAGAATATTTCAAGCAATTGTTATTGGTCTCAAACGTTTTCCTAAAAATTCATAGATTCAACTGTGCCCTTTCGGTTAGGAAAAATATTCGATCTTTTACAGGGCTCTTCCGACGAGATCCAACTGGATTGAAAAATTGCGACCAACGATGAAAAAAATCAATGCGTTGTAATGGCCTGTTGCTTTCGTTTTTGTTCTTGACAGCCTTTCTGGTTCTCTGATTCCGGTAAATGAACTGAATACTGATGCGAACAAATTGGCTTTTTTTGTTTGTTTGTATATTTGTTTGATTTTTTAAAATCTTTGTTTGGGGTAGACTTGTATCTTTTCCACATAAAAGCACTGTTGCCGTCATTTTTTGTCATGAATTGTAAATGTGAGTGTCTAATAATGATTATTTCCGCCAGAAAAAAATCAATACTGTTTAAAGATTTGTTTGTTTTTTGTTGTCATTTTAATTTGTTTGGTACGCTGTTGTTTGTTTGTGTTTCTTTGTTCTTTTTTATATTTGTTTGTTTCTTGACCGAACACATTTCTCATAGAAGTGACAAATGTAGAGTTCTACGAGGGTTGGCAGTCGCAACGAAGTAGCGCACGCAAAAACGATTCAGCAGATTGAAAGTCTGATTGAACCCCATGAGCACTAGATCCTTTTGATGGGGTCAATCAAGGATTGGATTCGGAAAATTAATAATTGACATGGCAAAATCCAGGGTTGACGAAACGCAACATTCAAACTTGCAGCAGATGTTCAGATGAGCTACCTCAAACGACGGAAAACTAACGGAGAGAAACGGCAGTTCCATAAAACGTTTCTTTGCTGGTCTAAACAAATGAGTGGGTCAAGGTATTAAATTCATGAACTCACATTACATGGGCGTTGGAAATGTCAAAAGCCGATTATGAAAGTAAAAAGAAAAGAAATCAGAAAATGCCGTTCTACTGCTTAATCTTACGTGTTCCTTGTAGTCCTCTTAGGGATCTTGCCGGACATCGTTTTTTCCCGTTGCGTCAATTTAGTAGTTTTACAAGTCCATTGAACCAATTTAAGGGCTGATTGGAGAAATTGAGAAGGGATTGCCAATTATATGTCATTAACACATGAAACTTTATGATTCTTTAAATTTTCCAAGCAAAAATATAAAGATTTTTCTCGAACAGAAATTCGGAAAATTGTAATGTTATGTATCATTTTTAACACAAGAGAAAATTTCAATTTACATGGGATTGATCTGTAGGTGCTGTGGGTGCTCCCAAGTTAGCTGTTTTGCGTTTGCCCATCCTTACAAGAAGCCAGTTCACGATTCTCGAACTCATTGGCGAGACTGCTTTGCGCCTTCTCTGCTCCAGGACAAAGATAAGTAAGAAAGGAAGAGGAATCTCCTCAGCTTTTTTTGTGTTACACTAGAAATTTCCCTTGAATTTGACCTTCTCTTGCTTGCTTTAAAATTCACTAAACGTATTAAGAGCACGAAATGAATTCTCGAAAAAGGGCAAGTTTTCCTACTTTTAAAACAATCATGAGAAACATAGGCTCCAATTTCTTTCAATATTTCACATGACATTCTCAATTCTCCAAAGGTGCTACTCAGGGTTAGGGGTGTAGATTTCTGGCAAATAAAACATGCCTTTTAGACATGTAAGAAGAAATTAGTCATGAATGTTCGGCAATAAAGTGCTATGAACTAGGGAATAACATCTTTTATTGCCAAGACTTGCAAAATGAAAGTAATGCCAAACTTAATGGCGAATTTTGTGGCCAATTCTGTCCGATTACCCTGAAAATTGCCATTTTCGGCAGATTTTTTGAGTAGATTTTTCAGGGTAATTTTGGGTGGTCTTTCCTTGACTCACTGACCTTGGGGAATTTTAAGTTAAAATTTGACTAACAACCGATTGTCCTTTCGTTTTGATTATTGAAACAGCTTTGTTTATTCCTTCTTCTAAAATTATAGTCTGGGATTCAAAATTAGTTAACTTGTTCAGAGAAATGATGCAACCAAGAAATTGCGTCTTTATTGTAAATTGAATTAAGGAATATATATTGTTTTCTTTTTCATCCACAAATTTTGCTCGACCACCTTGGTTAAAAATATATTCATCAGAAGGGCGTGTTTTGTGCAAAAAGATTGCTATTCTTCCACTTTCTACATTCCTTTTCTGTCTGGTTTTTCGTTTTCAAATTTTCGCTCTTCATTTTCAATTTTTCGTTTGCCCTTTATTCACTCTTGGTCTTTTGAGAGCTTGTTGGCGTTTCTCTGAAAATGTTTTTCAAAAACGCGAGGTCTTGCCCGGCGTTTCCCAGTGATTTCATGATTGGAATCTCTGGCATCTTATATCTTGGTATACACGTAACATTAAAAACTGGATTTTGGTTCTCGTTAAGCGACCGATCAACCAAATTTTTTTTTCAATTCTGAGTGGCCGATAATGCACGGAATGGTGGTGCAAATTTTGTTGGTATTTCCGTCGGATTGCTGTTCGCTTCGATTCTTGTTTTTCCGAGGTTAGTTCGGAATGAGAAGAATTTGTCAAGCCTGTTTGATCTTTTCTATAATCCAACTGTGGAGGAATGAAGGTGTGAGTCGGAAGTATGGATTCGGGGATATCGTGTATATTGGCTGAAGTATGATGAAGAAGTGAAATAGATATTTGGAAGGGAAAGAGAAGAAGACAGATCGAACATTGGGGAGTAGGAGTGAGGTAGAAGAGCAAGTACTATGGGAGTAGGATAGATGGCGGGATATATAAAAGAGAAGATCAAACACCAACTATGTGTGTTCTTGGGCCCATGTTTCAATAAAACAACCCCCTTCAGAACAAACTCTTTTGAGGGTATATGGGTACTTAAATCTCTCAAAGGAGAAACATGATTGACGAGAGAGAGGCACACAAGCCCACAAGGAGATGGAGCGCACAAATCAGAAGGACCGAAAGTGCAGCGTGGCATTAATACCCATTCAGGTTCAAAATCAATCATCATGCTTACTCAGCTTTTTCATGATTATTCCCACGGTATTGAGGTCGCAACTAACAAAAAAGGAACGCTTTAAGACATACGCTCCACATACCGCAGGTTAAAATTCTTAAACCAATGAGCGTACGTCCAAGTAAGTCTGGCAATGCTCTTAATCATCTTTGACACAAAAACAGTTTGATGTTTGATTGGATTGATTGTGAATTCCCAACAATTAAGAAAATACCATTCTTGGAACGCCTACATTTTGTCATTCTCATTTTGTCATTTTGATGCATTTATTGAGGACTTCAAAATAAAGTGGTGTGAATTGGAATATCGAGAAGCCTGAACCTTTGGACTGCTTTTGACTGACGCATTAATAAATGTAAAGGGTTATTGATATTTTAAAATAGCTGATGCACGAGAGCTATATTAATGCATTTTGAAAGCTCCAATAAATTATAAGATTTTATTTTAGTTCTGTCAACGAGTTCTCGACTCATTTCGTTGTACACTTGTCATGACAAAATGCATTTCTTTGCAATTATCATTTTGAATTGTTGAACTCAGGGAGCTAGTTTTATCTATCAATAGTACATAGCGTAGGTCTTAGATTGAACAAATTTGCAGGTGATCAGACGGCTGAAAGTAATGTTCAAATCAAAATTTTCAAATAGTGCTGAAGGCATCCTGGAAGATCCCAAATAGTGCATTTTTTTAAATAGCAAGATAGGTACTAAACATAGCCCTAGGGAGCCAGTAGAACCTTTTGATCCAAAATTTGAGTAATACCTGGATATTTAAACAAATTGGCTCTCTCTTTTTTCTATGGAAACTCCTTCGCCATCATCATCATCCATATTTCTTCATACTACTGATGTGTTTCAAGTTCAACCTTTGGCATTTTATTGCAATATTGGTCTTGATTTAGGTGTTCGAGTCCGAAATTTATCAACATTTTTGAAATGCAAGAGACACAAGCTCTCAGAAAAAATGGAAGCATTCACAAGTAAAACACAAACGTTCATTGGAGCTTTGGAACTGAGTATTCAAAGGAAAAAGAGTTGAAAATGAAGTTAAAGAGGAGACGTGGCGTAGTGGTTAGCACATGTTCCTAATGTGAGAGAAGTCCCAGGTTCTATTCTCTTCCCCGACCTTTCTCACGGAAACTTTTAGACGCTTATTCACACCCACAGACGGATAACCCTTTTGATACCGGACATGAGATTGCCTATCGGAACAATTTGGACGATGTGATGGCTGGCTTTGCTGGCCGGGCGAGGCTCAACCATACGACCAAAAGACCAACAATCAAAAAGAAAAAGATTTTTTAATTTGATCATTTCTTTGGCTCTTTTGAACAATAGAAACTTGCTAATTTTTCTTAAAAAATGGGTAATCTTTTGTCATTTCAAAATTTTACACATTGAAAAAAAGATCAGCATCTCAAATTGTCAAGCTACACTTTGCCAACTGGCCTCAATGTTTTATAATACAATATAAAGTGATCTTTGCGAAAAAGCTAAAATAGATGCTGCTCTGATGCTGTGAGTCTGAAATAGTGCCATCGCCGGCACAATTGAGATGTCAAACTCAGGGTGGTGTAATGTTTTGCGGAGCCAAACGAAAACAAACATGAAAACATGTTAACGCACTTAATTCAAAGGCGAGAATATGCCAAAATCAAGTCGAATTAGCATTCGTCGAGTACATACTCTCCCTATGTGCTGCATTTCAAACACAGGAGTTGTCACGAGTAATAATGTGTAAATGTCTAATGATCATTTTTGCCTCAAAAATTCCTAATGTTGAAGGAATAGATTGGTCCCATTTGAAATAACTGGAACACTTAGTTTTGACTTTTGAAAGTTTTTTAGACCTTATCTTTCTTTTGACCTTTTTCAACTCTTATGGGGTATCACTTTTGGCAGCCCTGTTTATCTGGAAGACCAAAACAAGCAAGACCGGTTTGCTTATTTTTCCGATTTGTTTGATTAAAAAAAAATATATTGCTGCCCAAGTGCTCAATTGATGTTTATAGTTTGTTGTAGCTAGTAAGATGGGGAATGTATATTGAATCTAGTACAGACTTTTTGTAAATCTAGAAAGAAAACACAATTAGCTCGTATGCTTAGCGTGCACCAAGGTGTGCTGGAAGCATTGACTTCAAGTCATCTTCAAGTAATCTATAGGTCGGTTGTTGAGGTAGTTTGGAAATATGGTAGAAGCATACCTAAAAACACAAAAAAGCACAAGAGACAGAGTAGAAATAAAAAAAAAGAAGTAAAAATAGTAGATTTTTTCAATCGCAGCTTATGTAACGAAACTTGATCGAGCATGGTTACTTCTACTTCGCCTCATATGCTTCTTTCATGCTTCTTTTATGCTTCTAGATATGCTTCTACTATACTTCAAAACTACCTCAACAACCGACCTTATGTCACAATTTTGCCTTAACATGTGATTTGATCGGGGAGAAGCAAGATGAGAAGGATGCAAAGGGGAAGCACTCCGGTGGCGTTTAAGCATTTCCATCCGAACACTTCAACGCCGATCAATCGAACTCCAAGCAACTTCGTTTCAGTGTTTCTTCGAATTGGTAATCAAAACTTGCATGCCTCCTGACCTAATGGGCGCAGAGCTGAAAATTGTAGGAGGAAGAGACAAAAGAAGAAATGTGGGGTAGCTGAAATCAGGGGTCTTTGAAAAAGCTTTGAAAACGGGTGAGCGAACGATCATAGATGTTCGAGGATTTCAAGATCGAAACGGCACGTCACATTCGAGAAAAAAAATCGATGGAGAAAACCAGGCAAGCACACTATGAAATAAACTAGCAAATAAACTAGCGAGTCAACTAGCGAGTTTTACCCTCAAAGCATACGAGCTAATGAAACGAATTAATTTTCAAAGTCTGATTTAAGAAATAAATAAAATAAAATAATCTTCGGCATGTTGGTGAAACTAAGGTTTTAAGGTTTAGAAATTGTCGGCACTTTTAAACCCCAACCAATTTACTGCATGCTTGGTGCATTGGAAGTACAAAAAAGAAGAAAATATGGTCGTTGATTTGGAGCATCAAACTAATCTTTGTAAAAAATGAATTTCTTCCAAGAAGCTTTCATTGGATTTGAATGGCAAAATATTTGATTCTTCCAATATTTGACTAAATTCGAAAAACCATATTGTGTTTCAAAGTTGGATTGGTATTCTTCTGGCCGTCTTGTTTTATCGTTACGATTAGCTCAATGAAATCCGGGGACAAAGGAAGCAAATGTAACTTGAATGACAACCTTGGGGAACTAACATTGCGTGTTGCCCTTGTTATCTTGGGAGGAGAGGAAAGGAGAAATATTTCTATGGTATGATATTTTCAAAAATTAAAATGCAGGCTGATGGTATATATATCAATCCCAAAAGAATGATAACTAGAGCGGCCGAAAATATTTAATTAAATATAAAATATTTAATTTAAATATTTTGCGTTTTTGAGCAGTTTTTAAATATTTGGGCTTTTTCTTACAAAATTAAAGGAAAATTCTCTTTTTTCATTGCAATATTTCAAGAATCTCCATAATTTCAGTAAATCTTTTGAAATTTTGACAAAAAATCTGACCTTTCCAAAGACTACATTGTCAAAATCTTCCGATTTTTTTTTCGATTCTTTTTGAGGGGAATAGGCAAACTCGAAAAAAATACATGGAAACTCTGGTTTGAATATTCAACCAAAGCTTGGGCAGTAAAATATTAATTAAATGTAGGGTACAAATAGGGACTGTCAAGAATAACCAATTTTAATCGCATAATATGATTGTTTAGCTCGAAAAAATTGTTAATTTTTATTTCTGCCATTTCCAATTTTTCATCAAATATTTGGATCTTTTGATCAAAATTTTCAGAAATGCCAATTTATTGACCAAAGCTCTTCACAAATTTTAATATTTTTTGAATATTTGGTTGTGATTTAAATATTTTTTTTAAATATTTTAATGTTTTTTTGTTAAATATTATTTAAACATTTGGGCTTCAAAATTAAATATTTTCGGCCGCTCTAATGATAACCCAATCCAAAAAAGAAAAAAGATTAGGTCAACTTCCTTTCACGCCTGAATACCGACCCTAATCTAAAAAATACAATCGCAAAAGGAGTGAAGTTGCAAGAACTTCACTTTCTGCCTGCTCTTGAGAATTGCTAGACCAAATTTTTGGTCATTCTTAGCATATCTATGAGACAATGAAATCCAGTAAATGGGAGCAATACTAACAAATTTCAACCCTGCCAAGTGTCATTACCTTCCAGCTATGGCGGGGTTTATGCAAGGAAATCGTAATCCTTGGTTTATGCAAGAAGCACGGAAATCATGGAGTGGGAGGCTAGAAATGAGAATTATGATTTCCAGTAGAGACAAACCATTTGTGTTCTTTTGCAAATGAGACTTGGCTTGCATTGAGAAGAACACGTACAGTCAGGAGCAAAAGTATTCGTAACCTCGAAAATTTTATTGATTTTTAAATGGTACTCGATTTTTGAAAAATACATTTAAGAACCATTTTGCTCCTTAGTTATTCTTTTATCATTTAAAAGCTATGATACTTTTCTTTTTAAAAATTTACAAGATTTTGGTTAAAAAACTGCTCAGAACATGTTTTAGACCAAGAGCAAAAGTATTTGTAACATTTTGTCAATAGTTTATTGAATGCCCTTTTTGCTGAATTACACTTAAGAGACGTTTTTTATAATCATTTACAAGATTTTTACATACATCTGAAGGAATGTTAGCCCATTCTTCATAACAGATTTGCTCCAGTTCGTCAATTGTCTTTGGACGTCTTGCACGGATACGGACTTTTAATTCTCTCCAAAGGTTTTCAATTGGATTAAGGTCCGGATTCATGGAGGGCCAGTCCAAGACCTTAATCCGATTGTCCTTCAACCATTTCTTGACCAAAATGCTGTTGTGCTTAGGGTTGTTGTCGTGCTGGAAGACGAACTGTCGACCAAGCCGAAGTTTCCGCGCTGAACTCTGGAGATTCTCAGCCAAGATATCCCGATAGTCTTCTTTTTTCATTGTCCCATGAATTCTCACTAGGTTACCGGTGCCTTTGGCGGAAAAGGAGCCCCATAACATGATCGATCCTCCACCGTGCTTGACCGTAGGGATGGTGTTTTTTGGATGAAACGCTTCTCCTTTACGTCGCCAAATCCTTTGAACATCGTTGTGACCCAAAAGCTCAAACTTTGTCTCATCTGACCAAAGAATCCTAGACCAAAAGTCACTGGTCTTGTCAAGGTACTTCTTGGCAAATTCCAAGCGAGCCTTCAAGTGTCTATCCTTGAGCAAGGGAGTCTTCCGTGGGCGACAAGACTTCAATCCTGCTTTGTGAAGTGAGCGAGCAACAGTAAACCTCGAGATGGACAATCCATTTTCACTGAGACTGTTCCGGATGTCCTTGACCGTTGTTTGAGGATTATTTGTGACCTCTCTGACAATCTTCCTCTTAAGTCTGGCTGACAGTTTCCTTGGACGACCGGATCTTGGGAGGTTCTCAACCGTTCCGTTCTTTTGTGCCTTCTTCATGACGTACTGAATCGTTGAAATTGGGATGTCCAGAAGCTTCGAAATGGCTCTGTAGCCCTTGCCTCCATGATGAAGACTTACTATCTTCAACTTCAAGTCCTTGTCGAGCTCCTTGACCTTGGTCATGATTGGCTGACTGTGAAGCAATTGTTCAATTCCGTAAAATTGATAAGATCCAAGAAAGATCTAGAAAATCTTGGAAAAAAGGAGACTAAATGACTTTTCTCCGGCTTTCCAGAATGTTCTACATCTTTCGATCAATTTTTTCTGATGAAAAATCTGTTTATAAACCTATTTTGTTAACTTTTTTGCGCGTTACGAATACTTTTGCACGATCTAAAATTTTATTTTTTATAATTAAAAGTTAGTTTCAGACATTTTTATAAAACAATTGCGGGAAACTGGTATTATTCTTAATCGGAAAAAAATATTACATTCTTACAAACTTCTTAGCATAGTATTTAATTGGATATAAAGGATTTTCTGGTTTTCTCGTCACGTTACAAATACTTTTGCTCTTGACTGTATTTCAAATTTCAGCCCAATCGAATGGCGGAGTGAAAAGTTATGCCTTCTCAAAGTTATGCACTGAAGAGAGCATAGAATGAATGAACTCGCCCTTTTGTGGTAAAACAATTACCACAAAAGGGTTAGTTCATTCATTCTCGGTAGGATTTGCACTGAACTTTGAGAGACCATAACTTTTGTCTCCGACGTTCGATTGAGCTGAAAATTGAAATACGTGTTCTTGTCAACATATTCAAGGTCTCATTTGCAGAAGAACGTAATTGAATTGTTCTTACTGGAAATCAGTATTCTCATAGCTAGCCTCCCACTCCATGATTCCAGTGCTTCTTGGTTTATGGCAATACCAACGAATGTAGGTAATAGGCAAGAAGCACGGGAATCATGGAGTGGGAGGCTAGCAATGAGAATTATGATTTCCAGCAGAAACGTATGAAACGTACATTGAGAAGAACACGTATTTCAAATTTCAGCCCAATCGAATGCCGAAGTGAAAAGGTCACAGTAAAAGGGTCACTTTTCCATGGACGGGATTGTACACTTACCACCCAGAATATCTACGTAACACGACTTCGGTTGAAACAGTTGAAAACAAACACTCGAAAGAGTTTCTAAAACTTGATCGAAACTTCTTAAGCAAACTAATCCATGCCATCACTGGCCATTGCTACCTAAATTATTATCAGCATAAGTTAGGCAGAACATCAACCGAGTCATGTCGGTTCTGTAAGTGGGCCAAGGAGGAATCCTACCACATTGTAGCGGAGTGTCCTATGCTCTTAACAAAGAGACAAAGGGCACTCCATATCACAGGTTTTGACATCCCATGAACTTGTTAAGTTTACTAAGGTTTCTTCGGAAACCTTCCATTTTAGTCCTGATGGGATAAAGCAAACAAATCTTGAGTCTGATTCATTTCAAAACCATTAAACGAGTGTGTTTCTAGTCTAGAGCGTATCCGGATTCTCAATATCCATGCACCCAGACTATCAAAACAAACAAACAAACAAAAATCAATCAAAAAAAACCAAACAAACAAAAATCAATCAAACAAACAAACAAACAAAAATCAATCAATCAAACAAACAAACAAACAAAAATCAATCAATCAAACAAACAAACAAAAATCAATCAATCAAACAAACAAACAAAAATCAATCAATCAAACAAACAAACAAAATCAATCAAACAAACAAACAAAATCAATCAAACAAACAAACAAAAATCAATCAAACAAACAAACAAACAAAAATCAATCAAACAAACAAACAAAAATGTACCTATCAAACAAACAAACAAACAAACAAACAATAATCTATTTATCAAACAAACAAACGGAATATCGTGGAAGCCCGGACGCAGATTTTAATGGCAGGGTCCAATTTTGACTCTAGAGGGTGGCGGAAATTCCATCCTCCAAGATCCGGGACAGATTGCGAACTTAGTTCCAAAAAAGTGTGTGGATCGCCGTCGTAATGTTATCTTTGTCTTAGCATGGTGTGCTCCACGCGGATAATCTCAGGATCCCATGGGACCTGAAGAATTTAAAGAATATATCAAAGTATCTCAAAAATGATTAAAAAATTGCTTGATTAATTTCTAGAAATTTTGAAAAATTATAGTACTGTTTCAGGTTTCGATTTTAGTCCAATTTGAGCATGGTCCTTCAACAAATCATAAATTTGAAAATAAGTCCCTTAGACAGATTTCTTTGTAATTTTTGTTGAACACACCACCAAGGGTGCTCTAAATAATTATGAAATATGTAGTGATGGACCAAAAAGGGCTCAGAAGCGAAACTGAAAGTTTCGGCCAAAAGAAGGCTTAACTAAAACCGAAATCGAAACCCAAAGCAGCTTGCCACAAAACAATACGTACGTATGCAAAATTAACTTTGAAAATTTAAATTCCTCATATGTTCAGTGATTGGTAATTGCAATTTTAAAAAAATCGGAGAAGTTAAGTTTCAGAGATTTTTGGACCAAAAAAATTATCAATTTTGTGCACAAACTCCATTCTTGATAGTGCATGTCTGTCTGCTTCGGAAAGCATAACCGAAAACGTTCGTATTTTCGACCGAAAGCGCTCTTGGTCCATCACTACCTAAAACCAAATGTTTCTGAACGATGCAATATGTTTGGCAAGTTCTGACTTTGCCAAACTACCACAAACAGTTTGGGTAAAAGGCCAGTAGCAGAAACGTCTGGTCCTTGACAATAACCATGTACGAAGATAAAATCGACTTGGGAATACTGTTGGTTCAACCGTTTCAACCCGGGAACTGTCTTTTTTCCTTACTGGGCAAGAGGCAATTCATGATTTCTTTACCAGTAGACATAGTCTCTCTCGACGACAAGCGCCGCTTTTTTAATTCGTAATACGATAGATAATCAGCGGCCGACTATT
The DNA here is from genome assembly GCA_010645155.1 of Tigriopus japonicus. Lineage (NCBI taxonomy): Eukaryota > Metazoa > Arthropoda > Copepoda > Harpacticoida > Harpacticidae > Tigriopus > Tigriopus japonicus. The sequence goes on along the minus strand of CM021316.1, from coordinate 7,073,716 downwards.
CGCGACATAACAAAATCCTTTGACTAATCTTTTCCTCGGATTTGAATTGAGATGAAGTTTGATCAGTTTGAATATGGAGCAGCCTTGGGACTCGAGCCAGAGCTATTTTTCCACAAATCCTTCAACACTCATTTGGCACATTTAATAATGCGGTTGTGTTTGAGGAACCACTAAGCCTACATCCTATATTTGATGTGCTCTCATTTGTTTCCGCCATCCAACCAAGAATTCTCTATTCAGCCAGACTCGTGTTTACCACCCAACGAGCAAACCAAAAGGAAACGTTTTTAGAGCCTTTCAAGCAAAAATGAGCTGGTGCCTTATTGAGCATTGAAGAATATCCGAGAGGGCAGACAACTCAGCTTCAAGGGCTCATTTGCATTTTCGCCAACAACAGTTTTGTCTGCAAGTTTTACTATCCATCTTTTCGTTGGTGGAAAATCTGGCCGTGTAGATATTGGAAGAAAATTCATGTTTAGTTCTTAATTGGAACACGTCAGAAACACTTCGGAATAGTGATTTTGGTCTAATATCCATTTCGCCCCCTTTTTAAACCAAATTGCGAATCTGAGTCAGAGAGTCCCAAGGGAAGGCATTCAATTTGGAGGAGCCCTACGTTAATTATTGAAACGCTCATCAAATCATCGGGCTAATTATTATGTCTGTCTGTGATGGAGCTAAAGTTACCACATTTGGCCAAAATCGTTATCTTCTTTGGTATTGGTTTTTTTTCGAATGACAACGAAAGCTGTGCAAAACATATTACCACCGCGGATTCCCGAGGATAAATCAATGCTACGAAGCACATTACTTGGGGTTCTCATCGTATGATTTAGCTATGACTTCTCTACTTGTGAAGAAATCTTTGGATAAACAATCCAATCTGACCCACCAAAGCAAACACTGAATGTACTGCATGTATGTACAGCCAACACATCAAGACGGAATTGAGGCTTAATAATTGGGCAAGATTGGGGACCATTGTCTCCATGGAACAAAGAACCACGAATTGGATAGGTTAGTTGAGGATGACCGATGGTTGGTTACCGTACATTCATTACTTACCATCTTCCCTTGAAATGCACGCTTTGGACCAAGGTGTTCGATCACGTACGTACAGTAATAGAAATCAGATTGTCTAGCCTTGGCTGATCTTCCAGTGAGGGTTTTTTCGATTATTTAAGAATGTTGCTACGTAACCTAGAAAATAGGAAAATCTGGAAAAAGACGAAGAGGAGCTGAAAAAAAACTAGATTAAATATGAATGACGAACGATTAGAATTCAAGTCACACAAGTGTTGAGAAGAACTATGGAAATATTTTAAGCCAGAAATGTTTTTAGTCATGCCAGTCTTCTCTGTCGTGAAGTACATTTACTGATGGTTTTATTTAATCTAAGACAAATCATGGCCAGGCTCTGAGTGTTCTCTAAATCAGGGTCTTTTTATAGAGTCCCTAATCCTCAATGAAACTTGATGAGGTGTTCATCTCATCTCATATTTGTTTGCATTACTGCAATGTTTGATTAGGCTTACCTTACCCATTCTAGTTTCAAGGTCCCCTTAGTATCATCTTTCAATCTAACCCAAAACATATCCGAAACCAAAAATACATGAAGAATGAAGAGTTGTCGTCGCTACTCACCTGAAGAAAGAAGTCCGTGCAACTAAAGAATAAATTGGAACAAATAAGCTAACACTAGAGAATCTACGTAGAGCACGTACGAATGAAAAAAATAAACAACCAAACAAACAAATTGGACCACGGAAATGAACACACAAAGAAGTGTTCCAAGAACACCAAGAGCGGCATTGAAACAACAAAAGAAAAAGAAAAAGAAGAGTTCCCCTTACTTTTAACTTTGCCGAAAAATGAGCTTTGGAGAAGGTGAAAAGAGGCACAGCAAAAACTTGGCTAGAAAATTTTAAAAAAACACTAAAACATGGGAGAACTACATTCAACTCTCCATTAAGTGAACACGATCTGCAAATAAAGTTTTTCCACTCTTAAGGAGAGATGCGCTTACTGAAGAGACAAAGAAAAACGAACAGTTTTCCCTACATTAGCTGATATTTTCGTGGCTTATCTGCTTGATTGCTTAACTGATAGACCCTTTCATCCGCCCAATTTGGTTCTATAGCAAATGGAATTATCAAACTGGATTGGCTTGAGCATAAGGACAAGTAGTAAAGCAGTTTAGAGGAAAAGCCACAAAAATATACGTTAATATTCATATTTTGGAGGTATTTACTGCAATTGAATAACACAAGTGAGGTTAGATTGGCGCTCATTGAAATTGGTAAACCTAAAAAAATGAAGTTAATCATCCAAACAATAAAAAAACTTCAATAACTTGATATATTCCTTAAGTTTACGGTCAAGAGAAATACGTTGAATTGAAAATTTAAAAATGGGTCTAAAATACTTTTGACTTGACTTACTTGGCCAACAGAGTGATGGTGTGGTGTATCTTTAAGGCCATTGGCATACAGTGTACAATACAGCAATTTTTGCATCCAAAGTAACGACATTTTCAGGGATAACTTCGCAGTGGTACATTTACAGATCAAAAGTACAAAACCAACTCCAGTCCAACCTAAACTACAGGGTTGTTTTAAATTAGAGTCCCTAAAAATTTGATGGAAAATTGTGACAAAATGAGACGATGAAGTTAACTTGAGGTCCAAATAACTTAAAAATTACAGGTGAGTCCTGACACTTAGTTTTACAACAAATCAATTAATTTCTAAAATATTTCGCCTGAGTAAACTTTAAATTGTTTTCTTCAACTGGTATCAATTCAATTTAAATCACAATCCTAATGTGTCACGAATTTCTTGATTTAGTACGCGATCATTTTTTCTAAATGTTGTCTTGTGCCATGCTTGGTTCAGAACATGCGAAAAACGCAAAACATTCAACAAACCATTTCGTAAACTTGGTTCCAAATTGATGATCATTACAGATCATCGGCATTTGTTGGGCCTTCGCAACAATTCCAATTTGGTTACCATGGAAAACAAAAGGCTTCGGAATTTGCGTTACAAGCTGGCCTCTTAAACTTTCGATTTCAAATGGGCTCCTGGTAAAACCAATTCCATAGCCGTTGATCCATCTCGTTTCCCTGCCTTTGTATCTGAGGAGGAAAGGGGAGGGAGAATGGGAGTGTGGCAACATCAATATCGCCGCAGCCGGTGAAAAACCCGATCCGAATATGAAGCAAACAATGACCATGGCTGAACAAGATCCTCTATAACAAGCAATCAAATCCGTCTTGCTATCAGATGTATCTTTGAAGACACTCCCTATGTCACATCCGGCTAAGATATATGGCCAACAATGGAATATTATGTCCATAGATCACCCACTGGACTGCTCATGCTCCCGAGTCAGAATCATTGTACCTGAATCATTGAGATCAAAGATTCTCAAAGATCTTCATATCTCACAGCAAGGTCTTCGGCAGACTCGAAAAGCGGCAAAAAAGTTTACTTTTGGCCACGGATCTCCAATGATATTGATCAAATGATCCAAATGTGTTCCAAATGTCAAGAATGGTCTCAACCTATCGAACCACTCCGTCCGTCATGTCATCTCATCCAGACCTTTTCAGTGAGCTTCGGTGGATCTTTTCGATTTCAAAGGAGAAGATTGTCTCCTCATGTTTAAAACATAGATACTCAGGCTGGATTTGTGTGTCTCCTCGAAACAAAACCAATACAGGACCAATCATTAAAGTTCTCCATGAATGGTCCATGGATTGGGGTCTCCCATGCACCCTCAGATCTGATGGAGGGCCTCAATTTCGCTCTGAATTCAAGTCCTTTTGTTCAGAAAATGGCATTGATCGTGAGATTAACTCGTCATACATGCCAAATACCAATGGACAAGCCGAATCTGGTTTGTATGTTTGCAAGTCAAAGATGAGCAAAGTAGATGGAAATTGGATTTCATTTTAAAAATCTCTGCTGAAATGGAGAAACTGTCCTCGTGATGACGATTTAACCCCCCTGAATGGATGTTCGGAAGACGTCAAACAATATTTGCAGGTATCAGACGAATTCAGAGCTCACGCTTTACCGCAACTTCCCATAGGATCCAATGTTCGTGCTCAAGATCCGCATACAAAAAATGGGCACTCACCGGGGAAAATCATTAATCTGCGCCCATCTGGGCGAAGCTACTTTTATAGAAGTGGATGGAGAAATTATGTTGAAGAATAGATGATTCATAAAACCCATTGCGATTACCCCATGAATCTGAAGGGAGGTGAAGAGAAACGCAACCTCACGGTTGCCTGTTTTGAAGAACTTGTTATCAACTATGGAGACCTGATGGAATCGGAACAAAATAAATACTGTAGATCGAGTCTCAGAAATGTCGTCCATATCTGTTTAGGCATATTTTCATAAACAAATTCCCTTCAGTAACCAATGAATGGCTAACTAAGTGGGATTTAAGCCTGTTCTGGTTTTTCTGAGTGGATTAGTAGTTAATTGATAGCCAATCGAAGTTCTAAATATGGAATGTCATGGTTCAAGAATGTTCAAGTGATCAGAGTTTATTCTTAATTTTCAACCTTTGAGGTAATGCTATTGTTGTTAGTTCCAGTAAGGTTTCAGTCTAAATGATGCAAAAAGGCGTTAGATTTCAGACATAATTTTCTAAAGTTTTCCAAATTCAAACACAATTGTAGATGAAAAATGGACAGGGCAATTGTAAACCAAGAATTTGCAACGAAAGTACACTAATTCATTCCTTTTTCATTAAAAAGGAACTGATTTGTTTTTAAGCATTACGATAAATGACAACTAATTGTAAACGCCCAAATCTCAAAAAGTACTCGTTACTAGTTACTTTTAAATGTCCAAACTTGGTATGTTGGAAATGTGTGCTCTGATCATTCAAAGATTCAGCCAATATGATGGTCTTATTGAAGTTAAAAACTTGGGTTAACCATTATGGAACAAGTCTTTAACTTGGTTTGGACCAGGAGTCGGCAACCCCTTGTGGGTCAAGGCCCTTCAAATTTGATTACATGTTTTCAGGTGCTCACCTATCAGACGTTGGTAGGTTCAGGGGCCCACAAATAAACGATCAAAGAGCTTCGTGCCCACGAGTACAGTACCATAAATGTCTGGCGGGCTCACTAGTTTGGACTTTCCCTATAGATCCTGCGCCCACCAAAGAATAACCTTGGGCCCACATGTGGGCCGCGGCCCATCGGTTGCCTACCCCTGGTTTGGACGAATCCAACCAAGAGAGCTGCGCCCTAAAGCAAGATTGTTGAGATGGAACTACAAACTTACACCCTTCTTCCATTTGTTTTATCTTTAAAATATTCAGACTAAATGTATTCTTATGATATCATCTGGGGATGAGCTCTAGTAAAGCAATTTGGGGACAGAAAAAGAGAGCCAAAAGATTAGGCTGTTTTGGCAATTTTAGTGAAAAGCACAAAAAATCCTGAAAACAGACCCTGTCACAAAGTATTTTTGTAACAAGTGCCAAGCAATGCCATTCCTATTTCTGAAGAGAGAATTCGTTTCGAGAGAACTTTTTAACTCAGCTCAGCTCAAAAAGTTCAATCCTTTGAGAAGTCATGTAATTTGGCACATTAAACATAAAACTCTGTCCTCATGTGATGATCTCTTTGATACTCCAACACGGTGTGAAAACGAAATCGTAAACACCTCAAATTTTATCACTTTTTCGACATTGAGTATTTTTGTGAACTATCGTCAGTGCTCAATCATTCTTAAAAAGAGACCTCACATGCTCAAAAGTGTTTGTGCTAAATTTGGCATTGGGATGAGAGTGGAATCCTGTTCAAGAACAGATGGCTAAGGTGGGTTGGCAAGTTCCGGCTCCTCTTGCTTCCGCTTTTTTGGCCTACCATTAAGTATTAGACGTCATACCGATTCTTTGTTGGAGACCTCAAAAACAGCACTAAACCTTGGCAAATCTGATCCCGTAAGCTATGGAGGCAAGGTCAGGCAAGCATACATTGTTATGTTAAATTGAAGCAAAACAATAATTTTTAAAGAGTATTTGAAAGTACAGATTAGAACAGTTTGAGCTCAAAAAAACAGTTGTAATTCGTTTTGCTTCTTTTGATAACTCGGTCCCGGGACTGAGTTCGAACAAATGAATCACAAGGGATTGCTGAAATGGTCATGTCTTTCAAAACAAAATGATCCTGATGGTCCTCGTCGTTTCCAAGGGGTAAACAAATTTGAAGATTGACTTTAATCTTAGATGGGCTGAACTTTGAATCATGTTGTTACGTCATTTTTTTTTTGTTCATGGCATGAAACTAACAGCACGATCAAGAATGGGTCGGGTTATGTTTGTTTATGTTCGTATAAAACCCATCCGAGATTGGACTGATGGCGACTTTTAAAGTGCGTCCTTGAAGACCATTGGCGAACCTCTCGATCCCAGCCCCAGTCTTTGCATATGAAGTTGGAATCTTCTTTTCCCCTTACATCATAATGGCCATGACTGCTCAGTTTTGTTCCAAACTTGCAAGTTGCAACCTCTGTATTGTCTACTTAACTGACGAAAAGTTGCCTCTGCTCCAAGGAACTCATTTACATAATTTTAGTACTTGAGATATTCTGAATCTCTGGCTGAAAAGTTCAAAGCGAATGCCGTTCGAACCTCTTGAGAAAAGATTTAATTAACGGAAAAGATCCAACTCGAAAAACTTGACAAGCACCCTCAAAACAATAGCAATACCTACAAAATCAAATCTTTTATCGTGTGTGCCACTTCAAAAAGTTCAAAGAAAATGCCAAATTCCAGAAACTTAACTCTTGAATCAAAAATCTTTGTCGTATTTTTCCCCACTTTCACCCACTTCCCTCTAGTGGTCGTTATGTCAACGGAGTTAGGTTTCCTCGCACCAAATTATCCCAAGACCTGTTCTTCAGAAAGTACATTCCATCCTTTCTCCAAGGTCGCAACCAGGGAGGTGGAATTGTGTTTATTGTTGTTAACCTGCATCTTCCTCTCTGAAATGGACAAACTAAAACAGCCCTTGGGGATGAACCCAGAGCCCTGGGGAAAAAGCCGAACAAGATACTCTTGTCTCGAAAGCTTTTGAATTTGCTCTTGCCCTCCTCGTGAGTCAGTTTGGAGGTAGAGTAAAAAGGTCCGATTTAATGAAATGAACTCTTTTAATGTTTGTCTAACCATTTAAACACTCAAAAATGATTGCCAAAATGTTATTTGTATGAAACACACACTTTTTCTTGCCTTTCTTCACGTGGTTTACTCTTACAAAGAATCTAATTCAGGCTTTGATGATCCTGGCGTTGGTTTTCTTCTTCCTCTACAGTTGTTTTCCCCGGCAAAGTTTTGATAAGGACATTGAGGCGATATTCGCAATCCGATTGATCTGAAAATCTGTCCTTTGCTCAACAGAACTCAAAGAATGTGCGCGTTTAATTTTATGGATGGAACTTACTCGCTCTGAAATGAGTCGAGGAGAAGTAAAACCGTAAGCAAAGTGACCGAAGAGTACCTATAATGCAAGGCGATTGAGATGAAAAGACTGAGCGAGCTTCAAATGGTTTGGTCTTCAAAGTTCACGTTTGGCACAACTTGGAGCGAAACCTTAAGCCGATTTGAGAAACGACACGCGTCGATTGGTAAATAGGAAGGCAACCAGAGTGAGAAGGGTTCGGCTTTTCATTTGTTTAGCCGTCAGACGTGTGACAAACATACCATTCCACATATAATAGCCAAATTTCATCTGGATTTGATATACAAGTTGTCAGAAGAGCTCGTGTGGGAAAAACAGGTCGCTCCATTTCCCAAGAGGAACCCCGCAAATCTTGGATTCCCAACAGAATTGCCTTCCGGGTGAACTTCCCCGTGAAAGGAAGTTAAAATATAGGGTCCAAATATTCATCTAAAAGGTTGCTTGGCGATTGGATCCCAAACCTTTCTCGTCTAAATCTGAACCTCTTTCCAGGCTCCTTTCCACTTTTCCAGAAATAGACTTGCGAGGTGTACATTTGTTTGTGCTGAATATCTAGCTTGGCTTACGCGACTGTTGTTCTTCTGACGTGGTCCACACAGTATCAGAACATCCTTTTGTTCTGGTTTCATTCCTCTCGACTTAATTTTTACCCTAAAAAAAATCTTGACACAATGTAGGCACAAAGTTTTGAAACACTGTCTCAGTTGGCTTTTCCAAAACAATGAGCGGGGGAGTTCCAAGTATTCTATTTTAAAGCCAGTTTAAACTAGTAAAATGAGTATTCCCTTGTACCAACTTAATGCGTAACAATTTACGAATGTCAGCTACATTTTTTAAAAAACTGACTTGCCATTGATGGATTTTCGGACAACTTTCCAACAAAAAATTCACGTCTCCTTGCAATGATCAAAAACTTCCAAATAGTTTTTGAAGAAGTCTTGGGTTGGATAACTTCAGCTGTATTTTCCACTCAAAAGCTTTCGTGCGATTAGATCAAGGTGTAAGTACAGAATACCTAATTTCCTACTTTAAAGCCATCTTTCTAATATCCACCAATAATCCTCAGCTCTCATCTCAAAAGTTTCGTCCTACACGAAATGAAAGGAAAATTGGGTCTAATACATGTATGTACACTGGATACGGAGAGAAAGGAATTCCCTCAGTGTGCCTCCGGGCAATGCCTATGGTGTAAACACCAGGCAGGCATTGGGCTGTGTTCAGAGGTACATTCGATCCTCTTATACCTCAAGGCAATACTTGCTCGGTGTGTGGATTAGTGAGTGAGTGAGTGAGTTAGTGACAAGGTCTCGAAAAAGCAGGCCTAGGCAGGCCTGCCCGTCGTACACATGACGTCATTTGGGAAAACCAGGCCTCGGCAAGTCAAGACATGCTTAAAATTGACCAAAGATAGCACATTTAAAGGGCATTTAAAGGCGTGTAGGTATGTGAGTCAGTGTGTGACAAACCCTCGAAAAAGCCGGCCTAGGCAGGCCCGTCTGACGAACACTACACATGAAATCATTTGGCAAAAACAGGCCTCAGCAAGTCAAGACATGCTTGAACTTGACAACAGATAGAACATTGAAAGGGCGTTTAAAGGCCTAGGTATGCACAAATTTCTGACACACCATTTTAAAGGGATGAGTGGAAAAGAGTGTTGTGTAGCATAGTGATCAATCAGAAGTGTTCATATCCTGGAGAAAACGTGACGACGGCCCAAATTACACCATACATCTCTACCTACGGTAAGTACACGATGACTTCCATCAGCTGTTACTGAATGACAAAAAGAATCACCTTTCAATCAGACAGTATGAAGTATTAAGTCAGGGCAATGTTATTTGCCATAAACTGAGTTGCAAAAGAAAGAATTGCCAACATTCTACAATCACTATTGTTGAGCACATCTCCATGACAACCAAGTTTGGCGTTAGGTCTACGTTGCATAGTTTTTAGCTCTAACCTCAATGGACGCAAGTCAAAGCGAACACTGTGTGTGCGATATCGATTACAATTGGAAGATAAGGTCTTCATAGATTGGACTCCACTCTTGATGTGCTTCTTACTTTCTAATACTACGTGGCACATTCAAGATTGTCTGATTTACATTTCTAGTTGTGAAGTGAGGAGGATCGTCTCCACACCAGACTCGTCAAAATGGCCGGGTTGTCCAAAAAAGGTGCCATTGTTCATCCCAAAGGGAGTTTTCTAGCTGTTTTGGGCCAAGGCGATGAACTTTGGTTTGGCCGAGCTACTCAACATGTGTATGAAGAAGCTGAAAAGTTTGACTTGTTTTGGTTGGAAGAGCATGACATTTGCCAGAATCAGTACCAACTGGCCAAGAAACCATATAGCTGCCCCAAAGACTCGGTTCTTCTACGGGTGCGATTCGCCCCCGAAGGTCAAGGAATCTACACGATCAAGGCCAGGACCAAGCAAAAGGCTGAGGAAGCCTTGGCTGAAGCATTGAACCCATCCGGGGATGAGGACAGTGATGACGAGAGTGATTCCGGGGTTGGCGAAGACGAAGAGAATCGAGCCCTCACTCAGGGAAGGCCTCGAAAACGCAAAGCCAAATCCTCAAATGGGAAAGGAGGCCAATTGAAGCTGAAAAAAACCTCAACCCTGGCTCGGAAAGGAGTTGCCAAGAGTAAGTCCCGTTTTTCTTCTTGCTTGCTTTTGATAACTGATGTCATCATCAGGCCCCAAGAAATTAAAATAATTTCTATAGAAGACCACAATCAACATGCACTTGTTTCAGGAAAGTGGTATTGAATTAACACAAAGTCAAAACTGGAAATCAGAATGCTGAATATCAAAATAACTATTAACATCAGAATATTTTACTGCTTTCTGAAATGCACAATTATTACAAAGTGTCCCTTCATATAAGGATAACTCTCGACATGAAGTAGTACATTGTCCCATCTTTGATTAGACGTCCACGTAGTTGTAAAAGTTGAGATGTGAAAGATAGATTTGTTTGTACTAGTATGTATGTTTCTTATTGATTTATATCCTCGCACTATTGGATTTAAGAAGTGCTTAATCATTGCTAAAATTATTTCAGAACTCTCACTCACTCTTTTCGAACAACCAAAAATAGAAATCTTTGTTGATTCAGCCCTTTTAGCCCCAGTTCCAACTTGGCAAAACTGCACATTTGTAAATGATCGGGCTTTATGTCGCTCTCGCTAAAAATATGTGCCTTCATTTTGTTCCAGAGACTTCGCCCAAAGCGAGTCGAAAGGCAAAGAAAGCGAAAAAAGAGCCTGCCAAAAAGAAGCAACCAGGGGTGAAGGTTCCTCGACCTCCCAATTGGAAATTGAAACCGAACCCCAACGTGAAGGTGTGGGACAAGGACCCGTTATTCGAGAGTCGTGAAGACGTTCCATTTGTCTCGACCTCGGCTCATAGCAAGCTCGTCATTCGAGCCATTTTGCTTAGAGATCACGCACTTCTGAAGGCATGCGTTGAGGATACTGAACAAATTCACAGTCTAAATATGAAACGGTCCCTTCAAAATGATGCCACAGCCCTCACCTACGCTTTGAAGATGAATGACATTCATGCAGTCAAAACTCTAATTCAAGCGGAAAAGAAGGAACACAAAAAGGCTCGTGTCGAACGTCAGCCCTGCATGATGAAAGAGGTTGGAACAGGCGTATACAATTACCGTTCTTTGGGAATTCACAAGATTCGCGCCCTCAAAATGAGCCGTGGTGGGAGGGAGGGAAACAATGCCCTCACCAAAGATATCTTTAATCCTTATGGAATCGATTATAACAACTTGAGTGCAGTGGCGATGAAAATGGGCCTTTCTCAGAAAATGGTTAATGAACTGATTGCTTTAAATGTTTTGACAAAAAATACCGTGGCTTGGGATTGTTATCATGCCATTTCAAGAGGATCTGTGGATGTGGCTGCCTGGGCGATCGAGAAAGACGTGAAAGCCAACGTAATGGGGAGTATGTATAACCACTATCACCACGAGGCCCTGGTTCGAGATAATACTCAATGGAAAGGTCCAATTCGAGAGGTTAGCGCTCGTAAAAAAGGGCCCCATGGGCTCACTCCACTCCATTGTGCGGTGGTTAATCCCAACATAAGCGCCCTCAAGCAACTCTTTGCCGTGTGTCCAGACGTGAATGTTATGGATGACTACAATCGCAAGCTCATTCATTACGCCGTGGGATGTCACGGAATGGGACCCATCAAATTCTTGGTGGAACATGGAGCCAATCTAGAAGATGTGGACAAGCGGGGTATGACTCCGCTAATGAGAGCCTGTCAGTTGGGTCGGCCACTCATGGTTCAATACATAATTGACACGTTGAAGAAGTCCAATCCAGATCTGGACAAAAACAATCCTATTACGAAAAAAATGGGAATCGCGGGTATCGATAGGCCAACCCGACAATCGTGGAGCGCCATCAACTTTGCCATCAATGAAGGTCATACCGATGTGGTCAAAGTCCTAGTGGAAAACGGGGTCAATGTGGACCGGCAATTGAACACCAACCATGACAAGATCACCCCCATGATGCAAGCGGCGGGACTGGGGCACCTTGAAATCGTGCGAATTTTGGCTCCAGTGGCCAAGATCGAGAAACTCGATCGATACAAACGCACTGCCCTTACCCATGCGATTATGAACGGCGCAGCAGACATTGCCTCGTTTCTCCTGTCGTTGGGGGCCGACCCCAACCGATCTGATACCTCAGGAAATTCCAACATGCATTATGCCTGTGCTTATGGATGGCATTTCTGCACGAAAGTTCTCATCGAGGCCGGTGCAGAGCTGAATGCATGCAACGAGTGGAAGCTCACTCCCACTGCAGTGGCTCTATTGAAAGGACACAAAGGCATTGCCAAGCCACTTTTGGCCATGCCTGGGGTTGACATCAACTTCAAAGATGACAAAGGCCGAACCGTACTCTTGGGGATTCTAAGTGCCATGAATGTGGACCAACCCCTGACTCAAAGCCTCTTCAACGAGATCAAGGATATGGTTGATCGCCTAGGAGCCGACCCACACGTGGTGGATAACGATGGCTTAGGGGTCCTCCATTTCTTGTGTAAGTACAATCCCAGACCCGATCATAGCCCCATGGACGAGTCGAAGGATGTGAAGAAGTTTGAAAAGTTGTGGAAGGAGCGGACTGCCATTCACAAGCAAGCTATTCTTTACTTCACGAAAACCCGCGTGAACTTGTTTCATCAAGACGAAAAAGGATTTCTACCGATTATGTACGCTTTAGAAGTTCCAATGAACTTGTTGGGTAGAAGATATTTTGAAATGATTTTGAGTCTTCTTGAAGACATGATCAAGATCAGTCGTTCGTCCACGCCAAAGATTGAGCTGAAGAAAAATCAACCATCGTGGCTGAGCGTTCTCGTTCAAAACGTATCCTTACCTTACGCAAAGGAATGGAAGAAGGTCTTCTCTGAAACTTGTAAGGTGCTTCATCAAATTGAAGTGTCTCCGAGTCTCAAAGACATGGTGAATCAGGATGTTCCATTCTTGGCTCTCTGCCAATCTTACGGAGTCCCATTTTCGGCTAAAGTCGATGGTCCGTTCTTTTCCACGTTTGCTTCTGATTTAAGATCGGACGAAATTGGATCATTGGCGGGACAGAGGGACGCTCTGGCCAAATTCAGGGAGTTAATCTTTGAATTCTTGAACCAACTCACACCTGAGATTGAAGTCAACGTCCCTGTCAAAGTGGTCGTAGATGGTGTGGAAAAAGAAAAGAAGTGCATGAAGTCTGCTCTGGTCAATCTGGCGTTTGCTCAGTCAGAACCAATCGAAGACCAGTTTCTTGCTTTCCGAACAATGGAGAAACTAGTCAAGGCCAACATTGACATTTTGGACGAGGCAGGTAGAACGCCGTTCAATCTTGCTGTCCAAAATCGTCGTCTGGCTGTGGCCAAGCTTTTGGAGGAGTTCCATTGCGATATCGACCACGCCTATGTGTCCAAAGTCAAGCGCCAAGTTAATTCCAGAGAGAACGTGTTCTTAAAATACTGCCCAATTCTCGATGCTACCAACAACGGGGATTTGCCAATGGTTAAATTTCTCATTCAAGCCGGTGCTGACATTCATCTCACTCAAACCTATGTCACCGAAAACGATGGAGAAGAGCACAGAGAGAGTCTTTTTTTCCTGGCAGTCAGCAATTGCATGTCGGATCGGCGAAATAAAGACAAATTGGGGATTCTGAAGGCCTTGATCGCAGCCGGTGTGGATGTAACTTATCAACATCGTACCAACCTCAGAAACGCCCTCCACTTGGCCATCAACAGCTCATCTGATAGTGCTGATCAAGCTTTAGATCTGGAAATGACCCTGCTGCGGTCAAAAGTGGACGTCATGACCAAAGACATTCGAGAGCGATACCCGCTTCATTATGCCTTCGTCAAGATTGGTGCACATGCCAACCACTCTCGCACAGATCCTATCGAGGTATGCAGCATGGTTGTGGAAGCCATGGAAGACCGGAATGTGGATGAAGCCGACGAATACGGCTCCACGGCCCTTCATTATGCGGCTTATCGAGGCGCCACCGTCTGCTGCCTTTTGCTCATTTCCAAGGGTGCAGATGTGAATCGGGTTGATTTATTGGGTAACACACCGTTGGCTTACGCCGTTTTGGGACAACATGAGGGCTGTGCTCTGATCCTCCTTCAAAAAGGTGCTAATATCCACGTCAATGTCCACAAACTGAAAACCGATTGGATGAATCCCCATGGGAAAGACAATGACACTGAGAAGGCCTTGGCTGAATACAGGTATCGATTCAATCACTCGGAGAACAGTGAACGGGAAACATTCACACTCTTCGAAGGTCTCATTCAAAACAGTTGGCTCGGCATCACTTACATGGCTTTAGAGCAGTTGGAAAAGTTTGGCATGTCATACGCAAGAGCTATTGAGATTGCTCTCTTTCTTCAGAAAGTTCAATTCGCCAAGACCCTCATAAGCAAACAAGTTTCTGTTGTGAAAATTCGCGAGAAAAACGCTAAGGGTCGGAATTTGATTCATTGCATGGCACTCGAGTGCCTGGAGACATCCACCAGGGAAATTCAACTGGATGTCTTTGAAATGCTACTGGACGCACAGATCAATCCATTCGAATTGGACCACTTGGGATCTACGGCTTTGCATTACTTAGCCCTAAATGGCAATCAAGTCATACTTAAGGCTCTTTTAAACCAATCTCAGGCCAATATCTTGGCAATGGTGAACTTGAAGAACAAACTTGGCATCACGCCAATTGGAGCCTTGTTGTGGAATCACCGGACAACAAAGGAAACATGTGAGCTCGTGCGGCTTCTCATGGAAAACGGCGCAGATCCTGACACAACCACCAATCTAAAACCGCTATGCCCCCTGTCCAGAGGCTTTAAAGCCAACTTTAGACATTTCGAACATGACAATATTCCCGTTGAGACGGAAGAAACCACCCCGCTGATAGCCGCAATTATAATGAATGATAAAGAGTTGGTCAAACTTCTTCTCCAAGAGGGCCAAGCAGATGCCACCAAAGCGGATTCCAAAGGCATGACACCCTTGATGCATGCTGTCAAAACCAACAATGTGGACATGTTGGTCCAGGTCTTGGCCCAAGGGAAGACAAAGCATTATGAGAATCCAGCTTTACGCAAGAATTTGATTCCAAGGAACCTGTGTTTGACAGCGGAAGATCAGAACGGGCGCACGGTGTTCCACCACCTCCTGGCTGTGGATCACGACAGTTCATTCCCCGTTACCTTTGATAACGCAGAAATGCTACAAGTTTTGCTTCAGGCCAGCATAGTCGCTAAAAATTCACTCCCTCCTGGCATTAATAATTCCGCATTCATGAGGGAAGCCGAAACCAGGGGCAATCGAAGAATCTTGGAAACACTGAGGAAACAGTTCCACTACACCTTGACCAAAGACTTCAACTCATTTGAACCACCAGTTGTGACAGATTGTGTGGATTGGCCGTCCGATTTTCCGTTTGACGTCAACGAAGATTCACGAGCAATGCTGGCAATTCTGCGGAAGAGAAGACAACAGAAACCTTCAAACTTGGGCAACCAAACTTCGGATGATGATACTGATGAAGATATGATGAGTGAAGATGAGAGTGACTCACAAGGCGATTCGGACATGGACATCGACGAAACACAAGAGAATGAGGGCCACTTTGAGGGTGTTTCTCGGCCTCCAGGATTGACCATCCAACAAGGGCACATACATGATGGATACGCGATCCTGATGACCAAAATTGATGTTAGCTTTGGAGCATGGGGACTGTACAATTTTTATCGCATGCAGGTAAGACATAAATCTTCACTCTTCTTCTTTGTACCTTTGATAACTCGTTTTGGCATTGAAACTTGATTTTTGCATAGATATGGAAAGACAAATACAAGGACTTGTGGGTTCTCTTTACGAATTGGGGACGAATTGGTGACTTTCGAGGCGGTCAGTTCCAGAACACTCCATACGGTAGTGCTGACAAAGCCATTGAAGAGTTCGAGAAGACCTTCAAGGCCAAAACTGGAAATGAGTGGAAAGATGTGAACGATTTCCAGCAGAAGCCCAGAAAGTACCGATTGGTTGATGTCGAAAAGTTGAAGATCGTCAAGAAATCCGCCCTGAAATTTGATCTGGAATCCAAGATCCCGTCACAATTGCCGCCAGTGGTTCAGTCCATGATTGAGGATATCGCCAATGTGTCCATGTACCTCGAGGCTAACAAACAAATTGGCAACCACCCCGAATCCCTGCCATTTGGGAGCATCAAACGAGACCAAGTGGAAAGAGCCAAGAATGTCTTGGAACAAATAAGGGACCACATTGACGACAAAGCAAGGATCGAGGCCAAGCGAACAACCAACTCATCAGAAGCTCTACAAGAACGCCTTTTCGATTGTGTGGACGAGATCAGCAAACTGAGCTCTGAGTACTTCTATCTGATGCCCAAAAAGGGCTTTGAATTCACCAAAGTCCTACCCATCGATAACCATAACGCGTTAACCACCGAGATGAACCGAGTCAACCTGACTCTGGATTTGGAGGCCGCCGAACGCTTGCTGTTGGGTGCTCAATATCGACGCAAAGAGATCAACCCGTTGGATTACATATATCGATCCCTAGGGTGCATCATTTCGCCATTAAAACCAAACACGGACGAGGCTGCTTGCATTCTACGCTACATTGGGAACTCACCCAATGCCGAAAACTGTGAGATTGACGGCATCTTCAAGATAAAACGCGATCAGGACGATGACCAGTTTGGCAGCACCATCAAAGCAAAAGGCGATTGGAATCGGCGCCTCCTGTTTCATGGCAGTAAACCCGCCAACTTGTTCAGTATTTTCACCCATGGCCTCATGACCAATGCTCCCACGGCCGTGATTACGGGCAAGGCCTATGGAGATGGGTTGTACACTGCCGATGTCTTTGCCAAGAGCGATGCTTACACCAATGATTGGCGGTTCCACACATCAACCTCGGGTGGCAGCACACACAAGTACATGCTCCTGTGTGACATGGCCCTGGGAAAGAAATGCCACTACTATGATTACAATAGCCAATTTTGTGGGGATCCGAGGAAAAAGTACGACTCCGTCCTGGTGGAAGGACACTCGGTCCCCGATCCAAAACAGGACATGTTCCTGGATTCTGGTTTGGAATTGCCGGTGGGACCACTCATTCCACAGTCCAAATTGAAAGGGTGTGTGGGCGAGTACCGTGAGTACGTGACGTTTGACGACACTCAAAGTAGCTTGCGATACATCGTCAAGTACAAGTTTGGGGGAGTGATTTCAAGAAAGAGAATACTACCTGTGCGCACAAAACGGAAGCCTCTAACTTTTTCACATTGAGTATTGGTTAGATTATTAATGACAAACGGCCATGTTCGTGGACATTGGGTGTTTGGACATTTTCATGTTATATTCTTGTTCTGAGTGTTGATTTAATTTTATGATTGTCTATTGTATTATCGTGTTCGTATTTCTTTACCATTACAATCTCTCAAATTCAGAATGTACTGTAGCTTAAATATTTTCCGACTGTCCAAAAATTGGCAAGTTGATCTCAATCTTGCACGAGTAATCATTGAGGCGGTAAATTTTGGTAGCCAGGAAGAACACTCGAGAAACAAGCCTTTACCCGTGTTCAAAAGGCAAAAAGATCAGTTGCACCTCAAGAGCGAGGAAATGATAATACCGGGTGATGCATAAGAAACGGAACGGCAAACCATGTCCGTAACTCGGAAATGGTTGATCTGACAAAAAATGTATAGAAATCAAAAAGATGCGGCAGATAACAAATCTTAAGATACACAAGTTGTTATTCTCTTTTTGTCGCCTTATTTTTGATTTTAGCCAAATTTCTGAAGAGAGAAAAAAATCGGAGTCACGAACGCTCTGTTTTCGTAAAGGGCCCTTCAGGGAAAAAATCGTCGCCGCTTAAATATTGAAATTGGGTGAAATTGCTTTTTCTGACTTTTCAAGTCAAGTGTTTGGCCAATTCTATCCAATAAAGGTGAGGTTCATACATGGTTTCAATCATGAGTTATTGACGATGGAATTAGGTGTTCCGTTTCTTTTGAAACACCCGGTAGTTTACGACTTTACGTTCATTGCGATGCTTGAACGTCATCAGTATGGTTGCAAAAGTAAAAATAATGGTATGCGTGGAGATGTTCCCCCACAAGTTACACATCGGCAGTATTCGGTTGGTTGAGTGTGAAATCCATATTTGGTGCAGGTCGTAACATGGTCAGAGTCGAAAACTTCTTCGAATGTAAGTCTTCGTCTGTTTGGGTCTAGTTGGATATGATGAATTACACGACTTCTCCTGATGTATGTGTGAATTGATGGAATAACATCGAAAATAGTAATGATTCCAGCTTTGTTTTCCACCTTTTGGAACGCTCGATTTTGACGATTTTGACCCTCTCTCTCCCACGAGAAATCAACAGGTTGGCAGAAACGTCATTTCCCTTTTCCAAGTTCCAAGAACCAGAGTTTGTTTAGACTGCCACTGAAGATCGGGGTAAGATTCTAAGTTTTGTAACAAAAGGGAAGGAAAAAAAAATTGTTTATGTATTCCTCACTTTTCAAACAGTGATGCGATAAAATTACTAACTTTACTACCTCTCAGGCCTTAGAAGGGGAAATTTTGCCTAATTGATGTTTTGAACCGATTTTTTGCTTGTTCAAGAACAAACCAGGTTGGTATGGAGATTGGTAGACTTCAGTAATAAATAAAAATGAAGACCTTTTATGGTTTGGTTTCTTCCTTAATGTCCAGGCTTAGGGCAGTCCCAAGAATCATTTGGGGCAGCATTTGGTCTCAAAATGACACGAGAGCTCTTCATATTCTTGACAAACAACTCACGAGGTTGTTTTTCGGGTAAATGTAACTGATATTTAGAAAACGACCACCATTGGATAATAAAGAGGGAAAATTTTCGTCATCATTGCTTGATCGGCATTTGGTAAATGCTATGTGCAAACCATAAAGTAGGAAGGCTTCAAAGCTTCTAAAGACTTTTGCGACTCACCTAGGTTCGCAAAATATTCACGATTATGGCAAAAGCCAACCCGATTTATCACAAACGACTCGAATCTTAATGGCACTTTGAAGAATTAAATTTTGAATTCTTTCAACCAATGTGAATCCACTCCACTTGAACCCTGTTTTTGTTTGAGTGCTAAAAATTAATCCATTCAAAGCTTGTCGTTTGCACTCAAGAAATGCTAAACGCCGATGTTAGTCCAGTTCATCAAATATAATAAAGTAGCATTTTGGGATCAGGGGCCTACGTTACGAAAGATCGAGGTCCGACTGGACACTCGTAAATTCTGTGACCAAACATTGACTAAAAGAATAGGGATGCCATTGTTTTTTTGCATAATTTCAAGTACTCCATACTCAATTTTAATCATTTTCTGCAATAATTAGCCTTATTGGTTGCTAATATAAGGCTGATTTTTAAATTTTAGTGAAAATCGACTCAATGGAGCCTTTAATGATTTTCAAGACTTGACTGGCAATCTTAACCTCCGCACAATTTGTGCGGATTCGGAGAAATTACGAGTGTCCGACTTGCCAAAAATTTACGAGTCAAGGAGGTGCGTAATTTTGGTGTCCGACTGGACATATTAGTAGCGGGCAGTCGCAAGTCATCACGATGCACACACGTACATTTGCGGCCTTAAGTTTTCTGATCATGATGGACATGCGCGAGTTATGTCTCGGATGATCGCTCGCCAGGGGTGCCAAAATCATGATTAGTTAAGAGAAAGAGGGAATCGAAGCAAAAAGCTAGACATTTGATGGTAAGTGACAGTCCTGACGTTTCTTGAACACTAGCTGAATGTGAATCTCCCGCTTAGAATTAGAAGTCAATGATTTACGACAAAACATTGATATTTTTAAACATAGATTAGATGAAATTTAAGTGTATTGAATAGCGGCCCAAAATGCCTAACTAAGTATACTTAAAGTAGCATTTATGATCAAGGCGTCTCCCTATTCTACCTCGTGCCGAAAATTTCGAAGACTTTGTGTTGGCTCTTAAAAATATTGCATAACGTAGCTGACCACCATCCAGTCTATAAAAGAGTAGTCTATGGTCTCGCACAAAATTTACAAGTGTCCGATGTTTCGTAACATAGGCCCCAGGTTTCGTCTTTGTTCAGGACCATCTTTTCGTGGAAGTTCATTGGAAAAGGTATACTGAATGAAACCCATGCAAGTCAAACGCGTGAGAGCACTTCGAGCTCAAACTTTTTTGTCCTTTTGAAGAGAAAGAAAGGTCATTCAGGACCAATATCAGACAATACGTTATATACTGCAACTAATGTGGGCTGTGCAGTGTAAAGATTCTTGAGCTTTGTGGTCAGTCACTAAGGAACAAATCAATTTGAGGCTGACTGCTCATTTTTGATCGTGAGTCTGGTTCGATCAGTCGACCAATCAATTGGTTCCCTTGGGATATCTGTTTTGAGGTCACCAATGTCAACAACCTCGACTTTCAATAGATCTTTCCCCATCAAAGGAAAGTTTAGTGGGAAAATTCGTTGTGATGCTTCATAGGGTCCTTTCTTCTTCTGCCTCCTTATCTAAACTCGGCATTGTCTAAACAAGGGAAAGCCTCCAATTGCCCTGATATTTGTCTTTGGGGATTTAGAGAGAAAGTTTTTTGGGAAATAACAGTTGTATATTTCATCGAGTGGTGACTAAACAGGCCGAGTGAAACCGAGGAATAATAAGTTAAACGATTTGTTTTTCCAAATGCATTTTCGTTTCCTCCCAAGCCATCTAAACTTGAAATAATGCGTCAATTATGATCCCCGTAGGAATTTGATGATGTCCTTATAAAGGAGTGTGTTAGCATCTTTGGCCCACATGAAGTCCAGGTGATTGAATTTCTCAAATGGAACTTCCTTGTGCAGCACCAGGTTGGGCAAACTTTTGGCCAAGGTCTCCACGTCTTTGGGCACGGTAATCCAATCATTTCGACCATAGAAGACGGCCACTGGAAACTGAACTCTGGACAATGTGTATTGTCGAGGCCCAGGAGAGCCATAGTGATGAAAATTATAGTTGACACCCCCGTCGAAAGCCTGAAATCGCTCTGGGAGACGTCGAGGTTATGGAAACGTTAGACAACTTTTAAGGGCACTCGTTGGTGCCCATTGTTTAAAAAATGGATACTCACTTGATTTGAAAATTTGAACGTAATGTAAGATCGTTTTCAACGATGTTCCAGACGGGGTGTGGCCTAATATTTTAGGTAGTAAAGTCTGAAATTTAAGTTGGAAAGCAATAGTTAAGGCATGGTGAGTGAGCCTGTAGGGGCAGAAGATAAAAGGGCCACACTCCTTTGCTTATTAGGTGTGGTGATTGAAGGTAAAAATGTCACAAACAAACTGATTACGCTACAAAGCGGTCACAGTAATAAGGTCAGGCAGAACAGCGGTCACAGTAAAAAGGTCATACAGAATGGCGTTCACAGTATAAGGTCACGCAGAAAAGCGATCACAGTATAAGGTCACGCAGAAAAGCGTTCACAATAAAAAGGTCACACAGAACAGCGTTTACAGTGAAAAGGTCAGAGTAAAAAAGGTCCGCAGAAAAGCGGTCATAGTAAAAGGTCATACAGAATGGCGTTCACAGTAAAAAGGTCAGAGTAAAAAAGGTCACGCAGAAAAGCGGTCATAGTAAAAGGTAATACAGAATAGTGATCATAGTAAAAAAGTCACGCAGAAAAGCGGTTATAGTAAAAAAGTCACTCAGAAAAGCGGTCATAGTACAAAGGTCACGCAGAAAAGCGGTCACAGTAAAAAATCCCGTGGAAAAGCGGTCACTTTTTCATGGACAGGATTGTGTTCCACCCGGAATACCTAAGAAACCCATGGGCAGCTCTTGAAAGAAGGGTGAAATTTTGACTCTAGGGGACGAGGGAACACCCTCCTTCAGGATCTGGGGCTGGTTGGGACATTTGTTCTCAAATGGCTTTGTGTTGGCTATATATCCGAGACCTTTGTCTTCGCACCATTGTGTTCCAACCAGTTAATCTTGAACTCAAATAGGCACAGACCAGGGTCTTGGGGTCACCCCCTTGGATACCTCTAGAGCTGCGCAGGCTTGTGACCTTTTTTCTGTGACCTTACTACAATAGTCTTTTTTACCTTGTGCCATTTTTATTGTGACCGTTTTACCTTATGACCCTTTTTGTGACGGTTTTGTTGTGACCTTCTTCCTGTGACCTATTTTCTGCGCCCCGGTGTGGTAGGACCTGGCTAGGACTCTCTCTCTCTCTCTCTCTCTCTCTCTCTCTCTCTCTCTCTCTCTCTCTCTCTCTCTCTCTCTCTCTCTCTCTCTCTCTCTCTCTCTCTCTCTCTCTCTCTCTCTCTCTCTCTCTCTCTCTCTCTCTCTCTCTCTCTCTCTCTCTCTCTCTCTCTCTCTCTCTCTCTCTCTCTCTCTCTCTCTCTCTCTCTCTCTCTCTCTCTCTCTCTCTCTCTCTCTCTCTCTCTCTCTCTCTCTCTCTCTCTCTCTCTCTCTCTCTCTCTCTCTCTCTCTCTCTCTCTCTCTCTCTCTCTCTCTCTCTCTCTCTCTCTCTCTCTCTCTCTCTCTCTCTCTCTCTCTCTCTCTCTCTCTCTCTCTCTCTCTCTCTCTCTCTCTCTCTCTCTCTCTCTCTCTCTCTCTCTCTCTCTCTCGCTAACCTGGGCCCATATTCCCAATTCGTACTTCAGTTCATACTAAATAGTAAGGCTTCAAGTACCAAATACAAATTGAGAATTTGAGTCAAACTGACTCAAAAAATAGGACTCACATTTTTGTCAAAAGTGAATTTCAAGTTTTAGAAGGATTTTAGAGTATCTTAATTTCTTTGAGAGAGGTCAATGAGAAGTATCTAGGAATCTGGGAGGGGACGAATTTCGTCAAAAACAGTCCAAACCTTATACCATGTCTTTGTCTCTCTTCCCAAGAATCTCAAGCCTTGCAGAGTCTTCATATTCTGCGTCTTACCATTCGGTCAATAATTTGGAAAGGAGCATACTTCTCATATGCTACTTAATATAAAAAAACTTTGAAGCATGCGTGAAATGTGGGTGAAACTAGAGCTCTAGGTGAAACAAGTGTCCACTTACATGCACAAATAATTACGAGTAAGTCAAAAAACGTTTAATATCTCGTACGTTTTGTTACATCTACGCTCGTTGCGAGTATGCTTCCAATGTTGTGAGTGTAGGGTTATTGCAAGCATATGTTTCTAAGGGCCGTTAATTTATTTCATCAACCGTAATTTATTGGAGGGACGAGGAATTAGCTATTTCCCTCTTGGTCCCACCGTAGAGAACGTTTTTGGCCATATTGCTACCCTTTGAAAACTATTATCTCTGTATCAAATTTTGAGAGAAAAATTGTGGTACGCCCCCATTTAGATTTTAGTTCTAGACCTTTTTTATAACACTGTAAATTAGAAGTAATCTTCCAAAGTCGTGCATTCTTTGAGAGTTGTTTACTTTTTGAATGAGATGTTCGAATTTCGTAAACTAGTTAGCTCTTATTCCATGAAAACGTAATCAAAAACCAAAATCTGGATGACTCGTAGTTTTAAGTAGAAATTTAAGTAGATAGCCTTCTCCTCTAAACATGACTGAAGCAGGTATCCTTGACTGAGGTAAAGTTTGGCTGACTACCAGGCAAAGTGAGAAGGCATCCGATGTTTCATTTGGTAGAAAATTGAAAATTTGGATTCTGGTAACAAGATGCTAACACAGTTTGGGCGGCTCGGGAGAGACAATATTTATTTTCATATGGATTTATATATAAACAACAAATTTTGGAAATCCTTATAACAATTGACAACTTCTTACTCAAAAATGCTTATCCAATTTAAAATGACTTCTGTTTGAACATTTGATTCCAAACTATATTTTTGGAAATCTTTTTAGAGATCCAACCCTGAGAGCTTATCCCCGTTGAGCGAACGCCAACGGAGATGTGTGTGCCTACAGTATGCAAACTGAGAATCTCTCGTCTTGACAAAACTTACACAACTTACGGAGCTCGAGAGCTAATTTTTTTAGCCTCCGAATTTGCGGCCAAGGTCGATTAATTAGTCAAGGTTCGGTGTCCGGATCTCTGCTCTGATTTTTTAACCTTGAAAGCAATTTTTAAGGCACTGTGCCATTCTGGTGAATCAGATTTCACAAGAAGCTATTTCCAGTTTCGTACTTTAACCTTGTTCCATTTTGGAATCAGTGTGAGCGAAAGTGGGAGCTCAAGGTCTGTTCCAACTAACGTACGTACTGTCTGGCTGGTCGACTACTTTCCTTTCGTGTGATGTTTTTGATTGTGATTCCCTTTTGGGAACTTCACGTCTCATTCAAGATAGGTTGTTGGATTTCTGATTTCATCAATGGACCTCAAAAGAAGAAAGCTCACTAGAACTGAATCTAACGCGCACATTTCCTCTAAGGCAGAAGATTCTGAGGCTTGTCGTTAAAGACCAAACCTCAGCGTCTCAAAATGATTTCGCTTTCCAATGGTCGATTTTTCAAGCCAAGAACCCGGAATGTTTCCCGATGCACACACAACTTCTGAGAGTGGCATCAACCTTCCTTGTCAGTACTCACAAAGTAATTCATACATAAATTAAAAGGCGCATCTTTGAGAGGCTTTGAAGAAGGAAGGTGTTCTGTCCGTCTATTTCCGTTTCCAACGAGAAAAATGTTCCCTCGACCTTAAACAGGTGCACTCACAAGGATAATCTTTCTGCCCTGATCAAATCCGACATGATGATCTACGTTCGTAGTCATTCAGAATCGGAGAGAGATTAAGCAACGTAGCAGCTCTTACCATATTCATTTGAGGCTTGTCGAATCCACAAAGTAGAAAAATTACGTTTTCTGGCACCTCACAACGACTCTTCTTGTCCAATTTGGGGCACATTTTTCGGGCAATGTCGAACTGGAAGCTCCTCGGAGACCAGAATTCGTGCTGTCCAAGCATCCGAAAAGCTCTCTAAATAATCAGTCATTGAGGAAGAAAACGATTCTGGATTAGTTGTTTTGTTTGTTTTGTTTTTCATCAAAAAAGGATTGCTTGCCCGCAGTTTGTGACCGCCAACTTTTTTGGCCTCAAACAAACCATTTCTTTGGTCAATAAACAGGACACATGCTCTCCAATGTCAAGAATGAAGGATAAAAGTCCGCAAACAATGCTGGGGGGATCAAAAATAGTTTTGCCCAAATCTAATTGGTCAAGTGTTTACACACTATGAGAAGATCGTGGGATCAATTCTCCGTCTGACGACCTTTCGGCGAGAGGCCTTCAATGTAATTTCAAGGCCGAATAAGCATTACTGTTCTCGACTCAAATTGAAAGGCAAGCCAAGGGTTAGGGATGTACTTTGTTGAATTTGACTTTATCGGCACCGAGGTGTGCGAAAACGTCAAATTCGTGCGAATGTGTCTTCGAACTTACAGATTCACGGTAGAAAATACACTACGTACTGAATGCCATTTTGGATTAGCTCGTCTTCCCTACGGACGCCATCCCTATGAGAAAGAACCATTTCTCCAATTCAATGATTGGTTCATTGACTTTATATGAGAAAATGCAATCATAGGACAAGAAAAGGAAAAGGTAGAATGAATTGGATGTAGAAGCTTACGAAATTGCCAACAAAGCTCACGAAGGATGATCCAATCACAAATAGGCTCTGATAGGTTGCAGAAATATTAGTTTTTAATTTACGGAACGATTCGGCACAAAACAGCTAAAGAGATGAAAAGAAGAGATGATAACAGAATTTTGAAATTGTATTTCGGAAGGACCTTGAGTTTCCAATTGGCAAAAAGGAGGCTATATGCGAACCCAAGCTAGTAAGAAAACAAAAAAAAAGTTATTTTTAGGGACCGGAGAACGGCAATTAAATTTTGTTCTCTTTTAGTTAAAAATAGGCTTTAAGTGCAAGATTGTTAATTTGAACCAAATTTAACCAGGGTTTTCATGCCTTTTAACATCATACCTTGAACTTGTGTGGCAAGCAGTCGTAGCGTAGGGGTTGAGCTACCCTCAACATCCCTGGTTCGAATCCCGGGCTTGCGAAGTCCTAGTGGCCTGTGGTATTAATTTACATGCAATAGTCACGGCTTTTGACAGCTTAAATGGGCGAACCTAGGGACATTCCCGAGGGTGAGGTAAAAATTAATGCTTGTTCAGGGGAGCGGCAATATCCCCACAATGCGGACAGCCTTTATCAGATCGCAGCTGCTAAGCTGTGTTCTGACTCCAGAAAAAAACAAACAATCATACCTTGAACTAGATAAGATCAAAAAGCTTAGAGAAACCATCTAAAAATGGAAGCTCACCAAAGCTATTCAGCACTTTGTTTGTATTGTTCAAAATGTTCAATTCCCGACCATTTCAAATAGCATTTATTAAACTTATTTGCACATTGTTGTCTATTTCAAATGATTTTAGAGAAAAAAATATCACTCAATGTTAGAAATTAATTCGTTTATTTATCTAAAATTAATCCATTCTGCCCATTCTGCAAATTTGATTTATGCAAGCTCTGCACTATAGTAAGAAAAGTGTTGTGGTGATATTTTTGTTCTTTTGTTAATCTAAGTCTTTCGTCTTTTATACTCATCCAAAGTCCCTGTATCTAGTCTTAGCTTTGGCAAACTTAAGTCCCAACGAAAAGCCTTCTCGTTCGTGTGAAAGAATGCGACTCTAAGGTTGTAAGGTTAACGACTCATCCTTCTGTCCGTACAAAAGCAATGCACAATGCAGCCTTTCTTTTTTGTTTTCAGGGACTGCCAGAAGATAAAAAGAATCAAATCCATGTCAATCCTACGAATCTGAGAGTCAAAGACGGAATTCTTGATTCCAGAATTGTGAAACCACGATCCAACGAAACATCTCTTTTTCCATAGGGTCAAACAAATTCCCCCTCTTACCGTTCGTATCGATCCGAGGGAAGCTAATTGGCACGCGCTTGGCTCAGTCTTTCGTTTTCTTTCGTGGAATCACTCACCTCAAGCTGATTGCTAATGGGTGCCATTAGTCTTAATAATGGACTAGCCATGTTTGACAGGGTGGCCACAGGAGCTAGAGCCACCATGGATCGTATACTATTGGTTGCGAACTCGGGGAAATGATTGGCCATAATCCACATGGTGGTTGTACCCATTGAATGTCCCACATAAAAGATCTTCTGTTGTCCGCTGACCCTCTGAACGTGTTTGATCATAGCAGGTAAATCATACCGTCCCATCTCGTCGAAAGAGAAATCCCAAAATGGGACATTGTCCGGGTGCATGTGCAAATCACGGCTGGAATTCATGTGGTTTCGCGAGTACGTATTTCCACGAAAATTTCCAAGCCAAACGTCGTATCCGGCGTCTGCCAGCATGAACCCTGAAAACGAGAACACTCAATCAAAACCAATACAACGGGAAAGCATCGTGGTATAATCGAAACCAGATCAAGCCAGAATAGTAAGAGCTGTACTTGTGGGCATTGATTGGGAATAGCGTATTTTCAGAAACCCACTGATGGTTTTGAAAATCCAGATGATTCCTAGAAGCTTCTTTTACCTTTGAGTAAGCATTCTATCAACGAAACCTCATAAACATGATTCATTTTCCAGCTTCTACGATGTGATGGTCTCAAGGTGTTCGAAATGAAATTCCTTTTTCTGCCACGCGAAAAATAGATTTTGCATTGTCAACTCTTCCTCCCACTTTTCTCACGGAGTGACGATATTCTGCTGTAAAATCCTCGATAAAATAGTTGTCTCGCTCAAGATTTCATTGTGCTGGAACAGCATAACATCAAACCCATCCGTGTTCAAAACCACCTTCAATCTCAATCTCAAACAGGACGATTCAACTGGCATGGACATCAAAGGCCTGAAATCCTCAGTGATGTGAAATGCATCGACTCACTGGCCAAAACCTGCGTTGATGGATGAAAAGTTAGGGATTTACTTTGAATTGAAAGGGACGCCATCTTCAGAAAATTTTAATTATCTTTTGTAAAATCCTGTTATAGAGACCATTTCATTCAAAATGTGGTCTTCTGTTGAAAGGAACGAATTTCCCAGAATAACCTGCTCATTCTTAATGAAGCTAAAGGGGGCCCAATCCAAAAGCCATTGATAAGCATTAACACCTACCAAAAAAGTAATACACTCCGTGAGTGTCACGCCTAGTAAAAAGGCGAGAAAAAGTAATGCGAACTCCGCTATATCCAATGAGGCCTTGGAATGGTAGTAAATCAAGGTCCGTTCACCTTCTCACATCTTAAACGTACTTGCTTTAAATAGGCGATGGCCCCAGTCATTCATAATGACTAGGGGTGGACTTTTCATGCAAATGCACTTTTTTACTCGTTTGGCCAGTCTTTTGCTTTATTTGCACTTCTTGCCGTTTTTACACGCTTTTTGCACTTTCTGTGATTTTTTGCTGATATCTTGTTTTTCGGCAATAAATTTCTAAAAATGAGCATTTTCTCCAAATTCCCTGTAAAAAAATTCTGTCAAAAAACCCCCAGCATGGCTAAAAAAATTGATATATTGTTGATTGTTCTAAACATTGAAATTGGCTTCACTCGTTGGGCTAAATAGTTTATCTTATGGGCTGGTCATTTAAATCATGTTGGTGAACACTGTTATTTTTTGCTGAAAATTCAATTTATTGATAACAATTCTGCTCAACAAATCCAATCAATGGATAGAAGGAAACGTTGAATAAACATAGAAAATAATAATTATCAACCTACATACTTAAATCAAAACAAAGAAAAGACCAAAAGCACTTTAAAAAAACTTGACCACGTACGGTTCTTGTGTTTAGTAAAAAAACCTCCTTTGGCCTGAATGTTAAAAATAAAGCTAAACAGTCAAAAGGTTAGATAGACATTGCACGTATATGCATATTTATTTTTTTCAATTAAACTTAGTAAAGCCACATTAACAATCCTTGAGTGTACTCACAGATGATCGGCTGTCATTTTTGAAAAAAGCAACAGCTCTGTTGAGAGTGGACCATCAATTTGACCTATTTTTGGTATACTGTAAAATCTGACTTTTGTATGTTGACATGTGACCCAATATTGGGAGAAAAGCATTTCGGATCTTTTTTGACTTAAAAAGCATTTTTGGAACAACCAAGGTGCTTAGCAATTTTCGTGTTTTCCCAAATGAACCAGATCAATCAACCAATTTCATCGTGTTAACAAAAAAATGTTTGCACTTTTTTGCACTTTTATTTGCACTTCAATCTGCATTTTTTGGTCTTTTTATTTGCACGAAAAGTGCACCCCTATTAATGACTGAGCAGTTAACGCTTGGCTTTGCCTCTACTGTGCGAGGGATGGTGCCTTTGTGCCTTAAGAACGGCCATCCAATTTACAGAATCCCAACTGACATACAGGTGTAGAAAATAAACGAAAGATATGTAGAAAACTGAAAATGTCTAATGCGTGCACAAACACTCCACTTCTAAGGAAAGCGGAGGTTGTTATCGATTTCCCTTATAGATCTAAATATAATCTAGTTACGAAAAACATGGCTTCCGGTGTCTTCGTGTATCAGAAATTTTCATAGAAGTGTCACATAAATATGGCATTAAAGATTGCTTATCTCATCATTTGGGTTTAAACAATCACTAAGGAGAAAACTGGGGGGTTCTTTCATAATGGTCTCCCTTGTTTCGGAATTGAATGACTTTTCATAGAACATGTGGCTTGTTTGCTACAAAAGCATGTCTCAAGGATGGTTCCAGGATAACTTGGTACATGGGATAACTCAACAACTGAGAAATAATGGGAAAAAATGGAAAACTGGTAAAGCGCGAAACTGGGTACAGCGGAAAACTGGGTACAACAGAAAACTGGATACAGCGGAAAACTGGGTACAGCGGAAAACTGGGTACAGCGGAAAACTGGGTACAGCGGAAAACTGGGTACATCTTAAAGCCGGATGAAAATACTTCATCTGCCAATTGAACTTTCAATGTTGAAATAGGCATAGTGGAACTTTCCATTAATTTGATTAAACGCTTTTAGAAGCACTGCAATAAATAAGCATTTTTTCTGAACCTGATTTATTGGTCAGGTGTTTTCGTTCTTGGTAAAGCTCAAGGATGTAAGCTCAACCATTGCACTTACTTTTTCGAAATGCCGTACTTTTATTTTTTACATTTCTGGAACAAGTTAAAAAAGGGGCAGACGGGTGAAAACCTTGAGAGAATCATAATTAAGATATGTTATGCTTACTATAAAATTGCAAGCTTTCCAGGCAGATAGAGTGTGTTTCACCTTATAAGAATCACCTCGGGACAAAGAAGAGGATTTTAAAACAAGCTTGAAAAATTCGCCAATAGATGTCTGGGAAGGTTGGACCGGTTGGACATGTCAAGGACATCTCCAAAGTTATAACGTACTCCACGGACATGTAAAGAGATAAGACTTGTAGGCTTTGTGCTTAGTACTTTCACGCCATCTATTGACGAATTTTTCAAGCTTGGTTTAAAATCCTCTTACCGTATGATTCTTTTAAGTAGAAGTGCCAAAATAAGCCTTAGAGGTGCCAAAAAAGTTCAAACTAGCCTTTATTTTTTTCCGAAAAAGTCCAAAATTTTACTCTACATGAGATTCTGACCTGATGTGACATTCACTGTCTTTTCAAGCCCTAAGCCCTAACCCTGCAGGGCCCTACCCCTGCGGGCTAGATGTTAAGCATTTGAAAATTCTTCTTTCGAGGTTAGACCGTTACCCTATCTTTCCTTTTCGTGGCTTCTTCTCGGTCTTCCATCTTCCGTCCTGTATTGGTATTGCCCGGAAAAATTTGCAACGTGTTGAGCTTAAAAAACAACAGGTTTCCAGTAGTGATGTGTTTCGAACCAGGAGTGCTGCCAGTTTTGACTCTGAAGTTTATTGCTGTTAAAAGGGCAGGTTGTATTGAACTTTTTGAAAAGACCTAAACAGGGACCAATTTGGAAACACTCGAACTAGTTCGATTTCCCATCTATCGATGGGAAACCTTAGATCATTTATTATTCACTAGATAGCGTGCAAGCTTAAGTCAGGCTGATTTGGCAAGTGGGGCAGAATGTGTTGAATTTATGAGGAAAATGTTGCCCTCACAAATGTTGAGCGGACAGTTAGTGTGACATCCTTATGTGATTGCTTACTAATTCTTATCAAAACAAAGTCATTTACTTGAATGGAATTCGATTTATAAAAAATCCATAGCTGAACACCTGAGCAGAGGCTTCCATGTCTTACGATTTCATTAGCCCTACATAACGCAAAAGCTTAAATTTTTGTTCTTCCTTTCAATGACTAATTCAATGTATTGGCAAAAAAGTTCCTAGTTGTAATATTCAAATCCAAGGCATGGTCACCTAGGGACGTCTTCAATTCTTTCAAGAAAGTGACCACTAGCAATAACAAGAAATGGCCCAAAAAAACATTACTCAATTCCACTTTTGAATCATCAATTGCGTGATTGACATTTGCCTGGTCACATACAGTATTTCAAATGTTCCCGCACTTTTGTCCGCTCAACACTTGGCGACCGGAGACACATTTTTAGACTTACACTCCCTCTAGCATTAATAGAACTCAATGATCGAAAGTTATAAAAATGGTTTTCGAGTTGGCAGTGCTGCCATTTATTATCAAACATAAAGTCTTTTGCGTTTTGAAAAGTTTAGTTGTGGTCAGATTTTTGACCCAAAAAACAAAAATGGCAAAACTCTGCCAAAAATCCGACTTGAAACCGCTTGAAACACATCAGTAAATTACAGCGAGGAGCAATTTGTTCAACCAGGTTTTGACCAAAAATTATTCTTAGATCCGTAGAATCAGCAAAATGCTGATTCTTTAAACGAGGTCTTCTTTACTACATAACAGGAGTTTGTGAACAGGAATTCAAGAAAAGATTCTTATAAGCGTGTGATTCTTTTATCCTGAGATTCTTACAAGCGTGGAGCACTGTTTTAAATTTTCTGTTGTATCCTAACGAGTATCCTCACGAACGGACTGCCTTTGCCAGATCACGGCTGGGAAAGTTCAGACTCAAGAAAAACGTTCCAGCGATACAAACCGAGTCCGAATTTAAATTTGAAATTTTAAGATTAAATTTTGAAATTTATTACACCACTAGCTGAGGCGGTACTTTTTAAAGTAAGGAACTTAAATTCGGTTTAAGAAATTTGAAAATGAAGAAAACACTTAGTTTTCATCAACAATATCAAAAATATCAATAAAAACCCTCCGACCCTAATACCCAACAATCCAATATTTTAACAACAAAAAGTTTTGGGATAAATTTTATTCCATGATGTTGCAGAAATATCATTTCGCTCAGTGGCCCTGTTTTTTCCAGAAGGACTTGAATTGCTTCACAATAAATGAGCTGAATCCCCTACTTGAGCAAGGATACTTGACTTGAGTAAGCTGGATTTGATCTTGAAACTTTTTCTCAATCAATCTTTGATAATGCAATCAGGGAAGCCAAATTATGATTTGTTGTTTCTGGAGTCAGAACGCAACTCCGCAGCTGAAAGCTAATAGAGCCCATCCGCATTGTGGGGAACTACAATGTCATTTCGTTGTAATGGTATCTCTAAAGCAGATTCTATTCCGTGACAAGCTCGTGGGCTTGAATTGCACTTCGCTGTGAATCTATAGAATCAGGCAATGGAAGTTGTGTCATACTCGCAAAGCCAAAATATCTCCGACTTACTACCCCCTACTCAAGCAAAGACTGTTTTCGAGGCTGTTTCATTGAAGCCGTTAAAGGCCGTAAATATTGCATGGGACTTAATACCATAAGTCACTACGACTCGGCAAGCCTGGGATTCGAACCAGGAATGTGGTGGATAGTTGGCGAATGCTCAACCCTACGCTACAATTGCTTGCGTGGTCAAATTTTGTTATTGTGAGCTTCGCTAGTTATTGTTGCCTCCCTCTTCCTCTTCAGATATTAAAATATTTTATGGAAAATCCTTAGTTTTGAGCTTTAGAGATTAAATGAGAAAAAGATCTTCTTGTTCCTGGCTATCGCAAATTTGACCCATTATGATTTCTAGTAGTCGATTTTTCTGTCTGGTATACATTTCTAAAATGAGCCCAGAATGGGCCCCATGACTGTAGATATTGTATATCAATTGTATATATACAATGAGATAATTGTATATTTTCGCAATAAACATAATTATTTTTTAAATGAGACTTCAAACGCCCATCACAGTTTACAGTGTTCGTGACAGTTGTCAAATGTCAAGTTAAAGGTGCTTCAGCATAACCCTTTTAAAATTATTTTCGCAGATCATTTTTTTCCTTTGAGTCTCGAGGTCAGTTGTTGAAGTAGTTTTGAAGTACAGTAGAAGCATATCTAGAAGCATAGAAGAAACACAGAAGAAGCATTTGGGGTGAAGTAGAAATAGCCATGCTCGATCAAGTTTTACTACAAAAGCTGCGTTTTTCAATCGCAGTGCTATTTCTACTCAACCTCATATGCTGCTTCTGTGTTTCTTTTACGCTTCTAGATATGCTTCTGCTACATATACTTCAAAACTACCTCAACAACCGACCTTCGGTCGGCTCTTACCCAAGCTTCGCTCTGGCGCACCCATCACCCAATCAGCCGAAGAGCACAGGACGCCATGTTGGACAAGCACGGGAATTCGAAGCGGGACTCCGTCACCATAGATTTCGGAGTTGTTCCCGAAAACGCTTGTGGAGGAACGGGGGGTTCTCGAAGAGGATGCTGGGCTCAGAGATTCGTGTCCTCGGCCGAAAGGGATGCGGTGCATGGTTAGAGTGTAACCATCTTTCGTCAAAACCTGATGAGATTCCACTGGATATCCTTCCATTTTGATCATCAAAGGCTGAAACATGAAAAAGCACATGAAACGATCCAATACATGTACGATCCAAAAAGGAAAAATGAGGCCTGTTAAATTTTTGATGAGGTTGTGGATTTTTACGTTTCCATCTCACTTTTAAGAGCAAGTTTGGATAAAGAATGATGAATAACCATGACTTGAATCGGTTGAGAAGCAGGAAGAGGTTGTTAGGTTGTTTTGAGTGCATTAAAGCATCAGCGATGACACTTCACAAACAGATAGATATGCTAAAGAAGTTGAACTCAGGAAGCACATTTTCTTCCAAACTTTCTCCAGAAGCCCAATCTGTTGTTTCAAGATGCTCTTTGCATGTTCGTGTTAGCCTTGAAAACCTAGAAAGCCATATTGTAAATGTGCAAATTTCACATGTCAATGTGAAAGCTGTGGTGATCATCAACACCCGAGCCACATTTTATAGATCTGTGACAAAAATGATGACTTAACATCCCAATAATTTTCCATTCCTTGTAGCGGTAGTAAAGAACCGCAAACCACAAAAAATCAAAAAGTAAAATAAAGAAAGTTTATACTAATTAAAACCTGACCTTGAGCTCAACTCGATTGGCGCAATCATAGGCTTGTGATGTACATCCATGGGACATTTTTAGTCAGTATATTTTAAAAAGGACCTCTTTCTCATTATTTTCCTATAATAAGTAGGTTGTATAAGTAAAAGGTATATCAGCGCTTTGTGAAGATTGAGCAAGCCTACATTTTTTTTCTTGGCAAGACTAACAGATGCACACTGCATGATCAAGAAATGGAAACTTTACAAAAGTTTTTCTGTAGCAGCTCTAGTTATGAGGAGATTTTGGAACGTTTATCGCTTTGGTATTTGTCTTCAATTATTGATTCAGCTATCAAAGCTGCCGCTTGAAAAAATGCTTCAAACTAGCATGGAGGGTAAGAAGGATAATCCAATTATTACGATATTTTGTCTCTCAAAAATTGTTGGCTTCTCTCGTGACTTCAAATATCAAATTGCCCTACATAGTAATTCCTATAAAGGATTAGTAGGGCCCGGAAAAATATTTGCTATAACTGACAAAATTTTATCCAATATATTTTTGGTAAATCCAAACCAATGGTTCGTTTTTGGAGACACACTTGACACCCAACTGATTGAACAAATATTTCATTTTTCCTCGAAACAACGACAATATAAAAACAAAATCGAGGAAAAAAGGAGAAAAATGTGTAAAATAGTTTACGTATAGTTCCGGGCCCTACTGATTAGAGTTTGACAAATTGACCGATTACTCACTGAACCATTGCATTACTGGCTCTTAACATCGTTTGTTTTTAACAAAAATGAACGCTGGAAACCTCAGTTGCAATCATTGCACACTTTGGTGTTCAAGAGTTTCACCAAACCAAAGCAACAACATCCGTCGCCACTCCAAGTTGGAATTGAACTTTAAATGTCGAGCCTCCTTGAAACAAGTTTCGCTATTGTCGAGAGAAAATTGCATTTCTTTTGGCCAACTTCCATTCTTGGTCGGTTTGCGCTCATGCACTCACTCACTCACTCGCTTACTCACCGCTGGTAGTGTATTCTCGTCCCAAAGGACCCCATCAACCCACACGAGGTGTTCAGGTCGACGGGCTCGAGAGCCAGCCGAACTTCGGTCTCCTTTGGGCGTGATCAAAGGCTGGCGCTTCGAAGGCCGTTCAGGTCCACGGAGACTGTCCATCCACGGTAAATCCACATCAATCGATCGGGCAGCTTGAGTTTGAGCTTGTTTGGCCCATGAGACGAGGCGTCTGGCTGAGTGGTTCATGCTTGACCACAATGGGTTGGTGGCGGATGAGGCCCATTCGGCCAAGTGCTCGAGACTCAAACCTCCCAAGGATAGACCGAAAACTGGATCGGGCGGCACAGATCTCTTTTGTTGCCCATTGGTTGTGGGCACAACCAAGGCTGAACACAAAACTACCAACCTCAAGGCTAATTTCCATCGCCTTGTACAGAACATTCTGATGCATTGGCATCGAAAGAGAATTGCACTATGATTGAAAACACACACAATCACCACAAAAATTGATCGGAATGTCTTGAAGAGTCAAAGTTGGTGGTTGGTTCACGTCGGATTATTTGTTGCTGACTTTTCCCGTCTTGAGCAAACTGACTCCACGTTGAACTGTTTTCCCCAACTTACTTACACGAAAGAAACCATTCGCCGCTTCTATAGCGCATTCCTTGCACTTTTAGCAACTTCAAACAACCCAAAAAAATCTCGAGTGGTTTTATTGCTCCCTCAAGCCAAATCTCAAATCTGTCGTGCACTCTAAGGATTGTTGACGGACCTGAATAAGGGAAAATTGAGTGCTTATGGCCGTGACATTTTCTCGCTCACAAACATTGGTCTCTGCTTTCCATGGCAAAGATCGACTCGTGAAATGATGGAGACGAGAATTGGCGGCCATGTAAGCCAGCGTCCAAAAACAACTAACGAAAAGCATTGGCTATCTTTTGTTTTGAAGATCTCAATGTCAAGTTCAATGCCTTATGGTGCGCGTACGCGAGATTCGATCGGCGGGTCTCCCGGCGGCATTGGTCGTCGGTCGAGCAACAATGAATGTACTATGGACAGGGTGGGCATTTTTCGACATCGAGAGCATTTTGGACACCCTAGTGTCCTAAAGTGTCCAAAAATACCCAGAAGGTGTCCAAAAATCCCCAGAGGATGTCCAAAAATCCCCAAAAGATGTCCATAAGTGTCCAAAAGTCCAACAAACGTAAAAGAAAGTTGTACAAATCAGACGGAAAACCAGTTACACTACATAAGTAATTGAATTCTAAAGAATGCATGGTTGTGTACTTAAAAAAAAATAGTTCTATTAATGGGAACATTACTTGGAGAAATAAACTTTGCCATGATAACTTGTTAATAAATTGTTAATAAATAAATGTTTTGTTTATACAATATGGTAAAATGTGTGTAACTGTTCGAAATGTTTCAAGATTTACATTTTATTTCCTCATCTGTAAACAAGAGTCTTGTCTTTTTTAATAGTAAAACAACACTGCTTTAATTCTTTGGCAAAAGCATTATAATACCCACATTGCAATCTGATATCAGTTTGAGTGTGCTTTATTATAGTTAACATTTTTTGGACAGTTAGGTCAAAAGACTTCTTGCTTCTTGGATGGGAAACACTTGCAACAATGATAAACTTTGGAATATAAATCAAAATACTAAGTAACCTTCTCTTGTCACAAATCAAGACACATTTAGCTTTAAAATGTACTCGCATACTATGTTTAACATGAAGTGTGGTGTGAGCGTGTTATTAGTAATCCCAGTCTCACATTCGTTTGTTCGTTCATTCCTTCAGTCGATCATTCTTTCCCACATTTTGGACGATGCTCGGTGGTCAAATGAAAAGAGTGGAAAGCTCAAATGTCCAGTTCGGCCTTCAAGTTATTGGCTCATTTAATGTATTAAGTGTAAGTTTCTTATGCTGAATTGACTTATTCTTGCTTAGATTTCGTCAATTGACGTTTATTTTGGAGAGAAAGTTTGTAGAATGTTATTCTAAACATGTTTTTAACCATTATTTTTCGAATTACTATTTTTGGACACTTTTGGACACTCCTATTTTTGGACAGCCTTATTTTTGGACCCTTTTGGACAGGGGTGGACAAAATGTCCAAAAATCAAAAGCCCACCCTGACTATGGATGGTCTATGATGGGATATTTTTCGAGTGAATATCCTTGTTAATGTGGTTTGAGGCCGGTCGGAATGCGAAATGGTGGCAACTAGAGCAGTGGCAACAAAAAGGGGAGTGAGTCTATCAAACCTGATTCAATCAGGGAAGGGCACGTTTTGTTTTGTAAGTGTTTCTTTCCACTAGCCATCAGAGACCAATGAACCGAGCAGACGCTTGAATTCCAGTGTAGAATCATGAAGGCATCCAAGGGCTCTGACCGCTCTGACTGACTGAGTGACTGATTGACTGACTATCTGTCCAAAAGTAGGCATAAAACATACTTTCCCTGACCAATGGATAATGATGTGGTAAACAATGCACGAAAGCTGTTGCGCCGAAGAAATAACTACGAGGGCTTCTTTTTGAGACATTACCGCAGAAATATTTTGTTTTGTACCAAGAGCTCCTGAGAAAATCTGTTACGAATATTGGCTGGGATCCTCGTAAAACTTTGGGTATAAAAAGTCTTTGAATACAACGATGTGACAGGAAAGTTTGGGGAAAATCCATTTTTCCTTTTCCTTGCATTTTTTGTTCAGGTTGGCGCTGACAATAGATCCCCTAAGCGTCAGCACTAGATTTGGTCAAGCGTAGGGCTTATGAGGGTGTTTATTTCAAATTTAGACTGCAAATCCCATCAATAGTTAGCTATTTTAGGGATACTCATGTTAACAAAAGATAAGAGAAAATTTACAAAAGCAAGACTAGAATTTGAAATGGTCCTTGAATTGGTCATTGTCCCACATTCTTGTTGTGTGCCTTGGGTGTCGGAAAACACCTTGGCTCTATATTTCCTTATTCTCTATAAGTGATGACAATGAGAAACACTAGAGAACCTAATATATAAGCTGGCCAGCAAAATCTATGAATGCCCAACCAACACGGATCGTCTGCAGTGATGACCAGGGCCACCAAAATTTGGTGAAAAATATTGCCAAAAATGTATTATTTTTGGTAATCATTTTGAGAAATAATGTAACAAAATTGGCTTTTTCAATGGGTAATGGTGACAATGTGAGGTCCTTATGAAAGAACAACAAAGCAGTGTTGCCAGATATTTACTGAAATTTAAAATGTTGGCTTGTTTCCTTGCCTTGATTTTGACTGATAAACTAACCTCCTTTAAGAAAATCTACAGCAGAACAGGCAATTTTCCACATTTTAAATAAAAAATTTCCCCATTATTGTAATTTTGGACAAAATAGAAGGTTTTGGTAATCACTAGTGATGGACCGAAAGGGCTCATAACCGAAACCGAAAGTTTCGGCCGAAAGAGGGCTTAACCGAAACCGAAACCGAAAGCACCTGATTACAAAATTGTTCAAATGCAAAATCTGCCTTAAAAAGTAGAATGCTCATGTGTTCAATGTTGGGTAGTCGCAAATTTTGAAAAATCGGAAAACTTAAATTTCAGAGGTTTTTGGACCAGTTTTTTTTTATTTTGTTGTCAAACTCCATTTTACATAGTGCTTGTCTGCTTTCGGTTTCGGTAGGCAAAACCGAAACCGAAATTTCGGCCGTAATTTCGGCCGAAAGCGCTTTCGGTCCATCACTAGTAATCACATTGTAAAATGTAGTTTACAACTATCTGGTGGCCCTGGTGATGGCATATGAATAAAAGCCACTTTCTACACTTGGCAGAAATTGGTGACTAAATATGGCTTTGATTTATGCGAAAAAGTGGCAGAAAATGGCAGAAAATGGCAGAAATTATTTTTTCATGAAACTCGTATAAACCAACATATTCAATACTTTGAGGGACAAAGTTTGGTACTTTTGATGTCTAACTATGGCCTTACCATCCCTCCAAAAGCTCATTGCATTGAGGAGGGAAGATACAAGTTCATGCAGTCTCTAGTCCTCCTTGATTTGTTTTTCAATTTCCCTTGAAGGCAGGGTGGCCAAATCAAGCACTCTTATTTCATCTTAAATATATACCGAGAGTTAGAAGTTGAATGCAATCTAATTATGTGATGCTTGGTCACTATTTGAGCACAATAGTTTAGAATTGTAGGGTTTTAAATTGTTTTCAAAATTGAAATACTAAGTTATAAGTACATTTTTCAAATCCAATTACAACACAATCTTACAAAGATACTTTGTAGAAAAATACTTGTTAATTTTAAGTCAACAAAATATAAAATTAATATAAAATTAAATTAAACACTGAGTTTCTTAGCTTTTACAATTGCAATATGTTTGATGTATGAATTACAACTTAACATTACATTTTATTAAAGTCTGATTTGAAGATGCTTGCTTGCTATAAACCAAATTAGTTTGAAATGCATTACTACAAAATCAAATCAACAAAATTTAAAATCTCATCCCAAACAAGCCATTTTTGTTTTCTTTCGAAAAAATGATATTGAGGCTTCACAAAAAATTGTAACAAGTACTTCCTGGGACACATTTCATTTATTAGCTCGTTTAATTAATTACACCATTAAATAATGAAGTGCCACCAAGTAGCAGAAAATGGCAGAAATTCACTAAAACCCAAAATTTGCATTCCCTGATCATCTGTGAGGTCTTGCAACATGCGGGAAGTGTAGGTAAAGTAAACATTTTCCTATCAGAAACACATCTAAACTAGTTAGCTCATTTCCTAGTGCAGTTTGGTTAGTGATGCTAGTGATGCAAGCCTGCTGCAATGGGGTCTAAAGTATATGTCTGTTTTGCAATAAGTGAATTTTCATTAGTGTAAGGTTTAAACAAGCACCAATTAATCTCCCAATCAGGTGACTGACAACTCAATCTATAGGGTTGTTTTAATTTAGAGTCCCAAAAACTTTGATGCCATATTGTGACAAAAGGAGACAATATAGTAAACTTAAGGCCAAAAGAACTTTAAAAATCTTTGTTTTTGTCTTTATGGCAATATTAGTCCTTCTAATTGACGCTCAAAGTAAGGATGTTTATTGATAATAGAGCATGCATACCTTGAGTGAGGGAGCCGTTCTTGAATATAAAATCTTAGTTTTATAATGGATCAATGAATTCCATTAATACTTTGCCTGAGTATACCTGAAACTGTTGCCTTCAAATGGTATTACTACAATCTAAACACAAATAACATGTGTCACAAATGATTCTTGATGTGGTAGGGGACTCTAATTCATGACAATCCTGTACAAAGAAGAAGTGCTCTGGTTTGTTTTTAAACTTTGTCAGAATCAGCTGAATGCAGATGCTGTGTCTTGGCCAATACCAACATGAATCATCAACACATTGTGCTAGCTTGCGGCGCCAGCCTTTATATAAGGGTCCCTAAGGTACACTAGAAATACCTTTGTGCAAAACATTGTTTTCTCACTGACAATGACAGATTTGTTTAAAGGTTTGAAAAGACATTTTTGGAAAGGACCCTCATCCCGCCCTCATCCTACGATGGTTAAACAACGCTTCAATTGGGTTTAAATATACTGTAAGATTTATGCTGTTCTTGCCGTATTGAAGTAGCCTACTTCTTGTACCTTCCAATTGTATCTTTAAGGTATTAGTCGGCGTGTATATACTCCTGTACAAGTATAGATACTCACACCGAATACTCATGTACGAGTTTTTACTTTAAGTACCGTTCCATTTTCCTTTGGCGCATCTCATTTTCAAGCAGTCTAGCGAAGTACAGCAATATTCAATTTTTGTATTAATCTTGGTGAATGTGATATTCGAGATTAGGAGTCTTTCTTTATGTGACAGTTCTTCTCAGGCGTCGACGATTGGATTTAGTGACGACCTGATTGAGCTTGATTGCTCAAAAGAAGGTGTCTACACTACAGACCCATTTCCGTGAGCATTTTGAAGAACGATTCTTAAAGGTCCCGCACTTTGAGAACCAAATTTCAACCCTAGAACCAGTCGTCCGGACTATTTTTAGGGGATACTTCGTTAGATTGGCAGTTTTAGCGTCAGTTCAAAACAGGAAAATGTCTGAACAAAGTAAATTCTGTCCTCCAGGCATTTGGTAAACGTACATCTGAAAAGCAATTATTGGAGAGGATTGGTATAGCAGGAGGTCTTGCTCCTGAGACAAAAGAAGACGTGAACGGACACTTTTTTGTGTCCGTTCACACCGTCACTAGGATGGGGAGTTAACGACCAAAAAAAATATTTGTTACCAACTTAAATTGGCCTGTTTCGTTTTGCTCTAAATCACACAGCTGGAATGGATCAATGGTCAATTTTATCAATAGAGAAAGCGAGTTAGCAAATTAAAAAGAAGGAAGTGAAAACCACTTGTGCGGGAGTTCAAAGTGTCACCTTACATTGCAAACCATCCTCAAAAATTTCAATTATATCAGTGGTGCAATTTTCTCAATTCAACCTAATCTCAGAATGAATGTGTGTCAGGACATCAGAACAAGGGAGCATTCATCTCTGAGAAGCAGTTGCTTCTATCATTTCAAAACTATTTGAACATTTTCCCAAAGACCAAATAATAAAACAATGCGTAAAATATAAACACAGTTTTCCATGTTTCTTTGATTACTGTTTCTTTAATAAGCAAGTCGAGGAAGAACAATTAGAATATAAAATTTGATTGGCGCTATCGGATATCAAAAAATGTTGGATTTTGATGTACATTGATGAAATGATGGGACCAAACCTGAAATTTCAGACCCAAGGAGGCCAAACGCATTCGTTCGACTTAAAAGAGGTACAAGTCATTTGTGGAGGTCAATTTGTAGTAAAAAAACAAGCTTATGTTGTGAAACTACACCCGAGCATGATTATCTCTACCATTGATAAATAAATCATAGATGTCTCAATTATGATGGTGCCCAAAAGCACCCTCAGGAATGGACACTTTCTTTTGCTTTGATTGTCCAAAAACAGACGACCTTTTGGCATCTCAAGGGATGGACTGAAATACTGTCGTTCTGGTCTGCCTTCTTAGCTAGAGTTGAACATTCTGGAGCTTGGTCTGTGTTGTTACTACGTATTACTATGCTTCCACAATGCATGCTCCAACTTTACTTCCAAATCCGCTCAACAAAGAAGCACTGCAGACTATTTTCTCGATGATTTTTGTCGAGTAGCAGGAAGGAAATTAATGAAAAACACGACTTAGATTATTGAAATTTGCTATTTTTC
Source organism: Tigriopus japonicus (assembly GCA_010645155.1). Lineage (NCBI taxonomy): Eukaryota > Metazoa > Arthropoda > Copepoda > Harpacticoida > Harpacticidae > Tigriopus > Tigriopus japonicus. Next base: position 7,030,957 of record CM021316.1, on the reverse strand, counting down.
CAGGATGTGAAAGTCAAAAAGTACAAAGACATCCAAACGAACGAAGCAACCCACAAAGAAACAAGTTCTCAATGAGAATATCAACTCAAGTGAAGGGTTAACAGGACAAAATGCCCACTATTTAGACTTTTAAGACTGTTAGTTCAATACGATTCGTTCAGTTGGACACAAATCCTATCGGTGTTCCAATAAGCGAAAAAATAAACAAGAGTTCAGCTTCAAAACATGTGGAACGTTTCAACCTTGCCACTTGCCAGCCTGTGACAATGAGTTTTCTCAAAATAAAAAACAACAGTATGGTCTCTCGACTCTCTTAGTTTATGAATATCGCATGCAAATTTGATAACCGCCCATCTTTTGGAGGAAAGTTTCCTAGTATTGTCCTGGCAGAATTTTTTCACACTCAACAAAATAATACCGTTTCCTGTTTCGGTTGACTTTCAGCAACTCACTCGATCGATTTACAAAAGCAGGCCTTTCAGAAATGCCAATGAACTTGATGACTTGATTCCGTTCCGTTAGATTGGCTAAGAGCGAGAGATAATTACCGACCTGTTCCGCTCAAAGGGACAAAACTGGTTTTAAGGAATTCCAAAACTTCACTTCATATCCCTCGGAATTGATCAATCTTTTGAGCCGAGAAAAGTGTCTGTTTGGACAGAACACAGATTTGTCCGTCGAATTGGCATTTGCTACTTATTTTGAAGCACAGTGCCTTTGTTCGTAACATGTGTCACAAGATTCTGTTTCAAAATCGCGAGCATAGGAATTTAGGTACAGCTTCAATTCAATTTAAAAGGCCATATGGATCAAGAAACTCTAAAAGAATTCCTTAATCCACGATTTTAACCCTCTACACCTGCTCAGAGAGCCAATCAGGAAGCAGTGTTACAATGGGACATGCACAAAGGCTGCTTAAGTGAGCGTTTTAAAACATACCGGTAACAGTAAATTGGGGCCTTTGGCTGTGTGAGTTGCTCGGCTCATTTTGCCATTTCAAGTCATTTCAATTTAGCGAGTATTCAATGAGTCTCGGTCCCAAGAAATGTTTTCAAACAATAACCCTGAAACAACCCTGTAAGTAAATGTTGATGCGAAACCAATCCGTGCTTCCCTGGCAGGCAATAGATGGCGCTTTACGAGGACTGTGCACGAGTCATCTGTGTGTTAGCTGGTTTTTGGCGGGAAAAGGCAGAGAGCATTGTGCTTACGTAGCTGTCAGACGTGTCTATTCGTTAATAAATCTAAAATCGTTTAATACCGAGTGCATCGTGTTATTTTGAAAGATTTATCCAGGCACAGAGGGCCTGCGGTCACAGTAAATTATATTTACTTACAGGGTCAATAATTGGGTCAATTATTATTGACCCAACTACAGCCAAAGTATTTTAACATGAAATATTAATTGTTTGCAAGGAACTAGAATCTTAGAATACACGCAAAAAATTGGAAATGACTTGAATTCGCCAAAATGGGCTAAGCAACTCAGCACAACCAACATCCAAAAGTGTCAAGCCAAAGCAAACACCAAAAAGCTCAGAGAACCTTCAGTTGGTAGCAGAGCTGCCAAGCTATTGGCAATACTTTTTGCCTGACCTTCAAATTAGAAAGAAAAGCTGCCATCCCAACTAGAGGGCTAACAGAGAAATGACACTCCGAAAATATTCGTTATTCACCAAGCCTGTACTGTGTCATGGACGTCTCGAGTGGACGACTAACGGAACAGAATCGCCCAACCTCTCCGACCACTTGGTTGGCCAAAATTCTGAGCCCATTTACTGTAGACTCATTTGGCGACCCAAGTGATGTTCAGGGTTAGACTTATTTTGACTTGAGCCCAATCAAGACTAGTTTTTCAAAAAGAAGAATGGACAAAGTTGTGCAATAATTGAACATTGAATAATGATTTCCAAATGAATAGTATGTTTTGGGCCCATCTCATTAATCTTGTCTCAAAATACTATGACACAAGATTAGAAATTTGACTTGCCCTCTAAATGTTTGTGACCCTTGACAATGCCAGTAGTTATCTATAGAGGTTGTGAAGAATTGTTTGTTGTCCCCCTCTATTCCCGCCCCACCAGCCTGTTGCGTAGACATCGCTAAAGGCCAGCCAGCATTGTCCATGCACTCGGGAAGAGACAAAACTCAACATAATTTTAACTATTTCGCAATATGTGTGATATTGTACTGATTAATAAGTATCATAATTGTTTACCGATATCAAAAAGGACATTGGTTGGTGACATTGTTGACAAATTTACTTGAAATATTAGATAATTGGCTCTTCCTATGTGTCTGGACAGTGCTGGCTGTCCTACAGCGTGTCTACGCGGCAGGTCTTGGCAGCGTCCATAGCGAAAGACAACAATCAATTCTTCACAACCTCTATAAAGGAAGCACTTCAGTTTGTTCCTGGTTGTGGTTGAATTTAAAGCGTCAGGAAACAAAAATCCATAAAAAACAAGTCAAATGTGGTCTTCAGACTTTCTTGAAGGGGTGTGAAGTGAAGTGGTGGGCACCAGGGTGAGACCAAAGGGGCTCTATGAGTGGTGGGGAACTTCAGTCATCAATGACCAACAAATACAAGTGTTGAAAGATATGTTCAGGAGTTTCCATTCCCTGAGATCTACTGAAGTGCATACAAAGGTAGGCAAATCTAGATTTATTTGAAGTATGAATAACCAATATACTGCAATGCACCTCATCTTGGTTGCTTTTTTGGATGCATCACAACAAGGCTTGAAAAGTTAATGATCAATTTTGTTTGGCAGAATGAAACCTATCTCCACATTTGTTAAACACAATCCAAAAATATTTAGGGCACTAAGAACTGGATTTCTAAGGTCTTTATGTTAGCTTTTTCATGTCATAAGGTGTTTGCACTCACCAAGGTGTTATGATGAAGAAAAATGAGAAAAATTGGAGCAAAAAGTGTTTGTTTTAATTTATCTGTGCAATGGACTATACAGTCCTAAAAGGTGCAAAAATGTGGAATTGTCATAATGATCAAAATTTTGTGCTTTCAATTCACTTGCCATTTGCATTAAGCATTTCTTAATTTGTAACTTTTTTCTTTATTTTACATTGTTCATACATTTTACTTGCTGGTTGTATTTGTCAAAAGTTAAGGTGACCAATGTTGTTAAACAGAATTTGTCTAGAATTGCATATTGCCCTTTCATGTAAAACAAATGATGGCTTAGCAATGTTGATACAATTAAGCCTAACATAACATTGCTCCATCAAGATCAACAAGTCAAGATGAGCAATAGAAGTCAACAGTGTGTTCAATCTTAAGCCCTCCATCAAATGTTTGGTTTGGAGGCTGTTCCCTAAAAATGATGAATGAAATAATGAAAAACTACTTATGATACAAAAATCTTGGACAATCTATCAAATCCAGTTCACTTTGAAACAGTCTTTTCACACAAAGTTTAAAGTTTCATCAACTTTTCCGGAACATTAAAAGATACATCATTGTCAGCCAGCTTTGGTTTTGAAAAATTCCACTTAGATGTTAGTTTTTGTGACTATAACTATCACAGTTTCTCAAAACATTTATACATTTGTGAGTAGGATGTGCTTCTGATTTGTTCCAAGGAAAATTTCTTAGCCCTTTATTCCTTTCACCAAGATTGGAAAAATACTTAGGGATAAATGCAAAGACTTTCTATCCTCTGAAAACAATAACACTGATGAATTAGACCACAAATGCAACAAAAATTAGGGGAAATTATGCCCTAGAAGGATATAGTGTTATATATTCTAGTGCATTAAGCAAATGTAATGACATTAATCTTGTTAAAATATACTTCAATAAACACATATATAAATCAATGTTATCAAACACGTTGTAAAATAGATGAGAAGGAACAGGAAATAATTTGATGCAAACTTGTCTATATTATGTGAAATAATAGATTGGCAGCAAAAAAATCACATGGTTAAGATCAACCATTCAGGAAGAAAGATGCAAATATGACTACAATAACCTTCCCCTTAGCAGGTAAAATGGTTAGATAGTATTTCATGCAACAAGAAAATAGGAGAATTTTATGTTCATAGTTGCACAGGATCATTAAGAATGAGCTAACAACACCAAAAAATGAAAAACTTGCTTCTTTGCTTCATTCCTTCCTCTAGCCAACCAAGCGGTCACATCAATTTTCCGTACGACATCCAGGGTCTAGATATCTATGGAATGAGCTAACAACACCAAAAAATGAAAAACTTGCTTCTTTGCTTCATTCCTTCCTCTAGCCAACCAAGCGGTCACATCAATTTTCCGTACGACATCCAGGGTCTAGATATCTATGACTGTGTGATGAGATTTGACTATAATCTCATCTTAGTTACGGGATTCAAAACCAGAACTTGCGTTATCAGGGAGGCACTGGTGAAATTGCTCTTTCAAACAGCTTACTTAAACTGAAGAAGCTGCTGTAACTTGAACCGAATACAAGTACCCAAAGAAAAACATAATGCCACCATTTTGGCTTTAGTCTGTAAGTACATCAGTTGTCTCATACAGTCGTTTAATCACAAGCAATGTAACAGAAAATATGCACAACCTCTCAGCTTTGTGACACAAAATTCCTGTCCTTACTAGAGCGCTATAATAAAAGAGTACGCGCATGTGCCATTTTGGTCCCAAGACGTCGGTTCCATTGTACTGTGGTTCTTGGGTTCGACCTGTTTGAGGCAACTTTACCTATGTACTATTTACTATCAAATTGACGCTCTTGATCTCAGCTTACCTTTGAAAGCATAATGTTTGACCTTTTTAGCCTTTGAAGGCCAAGACTGGCCAAAAACATGGGTGCCGGAAGATAACCTTCTCGTTCTCCATAAACCTCGATGCGCGTTCAGGCCCAGTGCTGCTGTGAATTGACTCGGTAATGTCAGCTCTTGAAGAATCTCCTCGCCGATTTGCCTTGACTTTCTTACTTTTTAGGAAAACTATTTCTAACTGGATACGAAATTGATTGGTGAATATTTAGAACGTCAATTGAAGCCATTAGAGCGTTTTCCTTGTGCACATTATTGCATTGTCATGTGAAATGACTTTTTTGTTGAACAATTATATGGCAGCCCTGTTGACGTTGCGCATTCGTAGCAGTCGTCAGGTTGACAGTGGTACAGACTGTTATGCTTAACTTTGTAAAAAAAAGTTTCGATATTTAGTACTCATAATATATACTAAAAAGCTTCTTTAGTTTCATGTAATAATTAGTGACAAAGTCAAAAATTAAAAGGTGAATTGCAAAAACTTTTTTAAATAGCTTTTGTCATATACATTATGAGTACAAAATATCAAAACTTTTTACTAACTTAGTCATAACAGTCTGTAGCACTGTCAACCTGACGACTTCTACGAATGCGCAACGTCAACAGGGCTGCCATATAATTGTTCAACAAAAAAGTCATTTCACATGACAATGCAATAATGTGCACAAGGAAAACGCTCTAATGGCTTCAATTGACGTTCTAAATATTCACCAATCAATTTCGTATCCAGTTAGAATTAGTTTTCCTAAAAAGTAAGAAAGTCAAGGCAAATCAGCGACGAGATTCTTCAAGAGCTGACATTACCGAGTCAATTCACAGCAGCACTGGGCTTGAACGCGCATCGAGGTTTAAGGAGAACGAGAAGGTTATCTTCCGGCATTCATGTTTTTGGCCCGTCTTGACCTTCAAAGGCTAAAAAGGTCAAACATTATGCTTTCAAAGGTAAGCTGAGATCAAGAGCGTCAATTTGATAGTAAATAGTACATAGGTAAAGTTGCCTCAAACAGGTCGAACCCAAGAACCACAGTACAATGGAACCGACGTCTTGGGACCAAAATGGCACATGCGCGTACTCTTTTATTATAGCTCTCTAGTCCTTACATGTCCTGTTTACATTGATAAGTTCGAAAATTTGTACCGGCGTTTTATTCTGGGAGTTGAGTTGTCACCTCTTAGTCTCATTTACAATGACCTTCCAGTCGTTGTGCTGTGACCTGCCTGTTAGCTATTTGTTAAAGGACTATATATTACATATTGTATACACATAAAACACTTAAGTTTGCAATATGTGAACAATATTTTAATTGCATTAACTCTATATAATACATATTGTATACACATAAAACACATAAGTTTGCAATATGTGAACACTATTTTAATTGCATTAGCTCTATATAACAAGAGTTTAAGTGGGGCTCTTATCTGATATTGCAAAGGAACTTGACGTATTTTTTTGGATTGTTGGTGCTAGGGTCGGAGGGTTGAGCCTCGCCCGGCCAGCGAAGCCAGCCATCACATCGTCCAAATTATTCCGAAAGGCAATCATATGTCCGGTATCAGAAAGGTTCCCCGTCTGTGAGTGTGGATTAACGTCTAACAGTTTCCTTGAGAAAGGTCGGGGAGGAGAATCGAACCTGGTACCTCTCTCACTATAGGAAACTGCGCTAACCACGACACCACGTCTCCTCCCTCAAAGGAGACATTAACTTATTAAAGACTTATTAAAAGGAAAAGGAAATGATATTGTGTTTAAAGAATTTTTCCCATGACAATTGAAATTGAGTTTTAACCATATGATAAGACTTCTATTGTCAAATTTTGGTGGCACATCTGGCTATAGTTGCCAATCAATTATCTGGCAACCCTGCTCTCAACACGACGTCTTCAAAATTTGGGGCACCTCAAGTCGCATATTACTATCCTTTTGGATCCAAAGTTGACCGTAGCTTTATACCGGGTGCGTCAATTAAAGAGCGCAGAAATTTCGGAGCTTAATATTTCGGAAACTACATCTCCAAATCGCCTTGAATTTATTCGAGAGGTTGCGTATGAGTTTTCTAAACGTTTAGAGACAAAAAAAATCATGATACTTCAAAAAACGAATTCACGGTACCCAAATGTCTGAACTACGTGAAAAGATCGTCGCGCTCATTCTGGCCGGCGACAAGCAGAGAGCTTGAATGGCCAAGCTCTTCAGTCCCAGGTCCTTCTTCACCAGCCTTCTCTTTGATGGCTCGGACAAGCTGTGGTCATTGGCGAGCTTCCTGATGGACGTCCCGGGGTTCTCCTTCATGGCGTTGCTGACCTCAGCAATCTTGTCCTTCGTCCGAATGGAGCGCTTCTTGCCTCCGTTGTAGCGCTTCTTGAAGTCCCCAATGGCGTGGTAGAGGGCCATGGTGCGCTGAACTTTCGAGTGGTGGACGTCGAAGCGCTTGGCGACGTCTGCTTGCTTGTCGCAGGCCAGAATGCGCGCGACGATCTTTTCACGTAGCTCAGACATTTGGATGCCATGAATTCGTTTTTGAAGTATCATGATTTTTGTCTTTAAACGTTTAGAAAACTCATACGCAACCTCTCGAACAAATTCAAGCCGATTTGAAGCTGTAGTTTCCGAGATATTAAGCTTCGCACTTGCCGCGCGCTTCAATTGACGCACCCGGTATGGTTGATGCAATTTTGGGCGGAAATTAGACCCTGCATTTTGTCTTCGAACATAAATAACTGAATCAGTTTTTGTCCGCTTTGCTTCTAAATAATCGTTTTTTAGTTCAGTTTAAAATGAAATCACGATATGAAATCTTGTTTCCACAACATTTTGTTTCAGAGACATGTACGAGTTGCAAAAACGGTACTTCAAATTTTAGATCAAATCACAGCCTCGTTTAACATTGATTCATTCTGCCTTTCATATGATTGAACCTCTCGTTGGCAAGGATTTATGATGGTGCCACAGTTTGCCAATGCATTCTTTTGATTTTCCACATATTTTGTTGGTAGTTAAAGTCCTGTTGATCCGGTCGCCACGCCCAATACATCCACAAACTCACAAGAGTCGCCAAAAGAAATCGGTCCACAGTCATGCGATCCTGGAGCCAAAACAACAAGAGCAATCCAACAAATGAGCCGTGTTGCCGATGAGTCAGAAAGCGCTTCAACTCGGGACTATAATTGGGATCCCCCAGATTGAAGTGGGCGTAATACACTTGTTTGATACCCAAAATGCTACTGATATCCATCATCGTGGAGCTAGCGAAAATGAGATACCAGGCGAGTACGTGGAGACTCCCGGTGATTTGTTCATGATAGACAGTGGGTAATCGAAATTGCCAGATGACACCTGAAGGCACGGATTGCCAGAAATGGCACACCAACTAAATCAATCCAAAACATCAAGTTCATCAAAGAGATCATTAATGCAAGTAGGCAAAATAACTCACCAATAACGTGCTATTGGTTATGGCCACGTAAATGCTTCGGGCATATTTGTTCCAATTTGAGTGGTTCAAGTTATTCTTGGTCGGTTGGGTCTTAAGGCTCGAATGTGGAATGCAGAACAACAAAATGAGACCCAAATTCCATCCCAAACTAAGCACGATGTCTAAAAGATTGACAAATGTTAAAGAGATAGCTCAAGGAAAAGATCAAGGACTCCAAGAAGGTGAACTAAGATTTCAAGTGCAAGAGTTTTTATAGCCGGATGTCAATCCGTCAATCAACGGGATTAAAATTCCTTTTGGTGGGTTTGTCCGTGTGCTTTAAAGAGTCCATGTATCAATTTCATCTCAACCAACCATTGGAATCAAAAGCTACTCGTTCTTCAAGGAAAGTGCCCAATACAGTATAACACAGAATGAATGAATGAATGAATGAATGAATGACCTGGTCCTTGATTGGACATTTTTTTACCGGAAGAGATACGCGTATAGCCAAAATATCGATCGAGCTCTAAATTGAAACAAGTAGTCTACAACCACCCCTTCTCCAACGAAAAAGAAAAGAACGATAATCAACTTATTGCTAATTGGAAGTTTTGTCGTCCAGATTCAAGCTGTTTTGCGACAGATCCAACCTACCTGCCGTTGATGTTGATGTTGACCTAGCAGAAGAGGAGGTGATTGGAAGAGAATTGGAGGGATGACCCCACAGGAAAAGACCCAAAGTTTTAACGGCATGAATAGTGTAAATCAAGTTGGCTAACACTGTCAAAATGGGAAAAACATGGCGAATCTCCATGTCTGTCTGTCTATCGGAATAAAAATGTGGTTGAATAAAATTCAATTGTGATAGTGATGAGCATAAAGTACAGGATTTTCCAAATGATAGGCGATTGGAGTTCGGGAATGTTATTGAAATGACAGCGAAGCTACTGCTGTGAAAAAAAAACAATCACAACAACAATAAAAGATAGCGGCTCCTGATTGGTTCCTTGGCAATTGAAAACAACAACAAATTATTACACGTTACTTATTTTTTAATCACAGAACCTCTCAATATATCTGAAAGATCAAAAATTACTCATTTTCAAAACTTGCTTTGTGCAGACCCTTGTTAAAGACAAGGGCCTCAAATGGCACACAAATTATTCTACTAATTCATTTTAAAACTCAATAAATGCTATACATGCTTTGAAAGGAGCACAAACTTTTTCATCAAAGAGCGTTTAGCAGTGATGGTTTAAAACCAGAGAGCAACACTGTGTCCTAAGGGTAAGATATATTGTTCACATTGGCGGACAGACGCATGGCTCAAATTGTTTCTTGCGCCAAGTATCCAATATTTCAAAAATCATTTGTCATTTTATTTGCCTCTAGCTTTGTGAGTAAAAGGCCTTCTTTCCCAGACAGAAATTTCGTGACGCCCCTTGTTGAGTGCGTCAATTTTCAGCCAAATTCTGAATGCATTAGGAAAGTTATTTGCTCATTGGATCCACAAGTGAATAAATTTGTGTAAAACTAACGTTGTCTGTTGGTCTGGCATTGACAGATGCGTTAGTAAATCCATATTAACGTATTGCTTTCCGATCCCTATCGACTTTCCAATGACGAGATGCAAGACACATCGTAGACATGATCTGGAACGTCATTCTGCACTTTTTATAAAATGCCCCGTGCGGAAAAGAGGATTCTCACTCATTTTCAGCCTTGCTGCTTTTGGCAAATCTTATCCAAATCCATTAATCGACACACAATGACAACATTTTCCATTCTATTTTCAAATACAGCTCGTCTATACTTGGAGGTAGAAACATGTCATTGTCATTTGATAATAGTATCTTGGAGAAAGGGGGCTTCCTTGGCCTTGAACGTGTTCAATTTGTAGAAAAACTTGGAATGCTTTCTTTGCTCGTTCAATAGCTTCTAGCTGAAGGAAGTGTCACTCATCAGTTTTTTGTTTGGATCCCATTTGTCTTAACCTTTTCTCCTCAATACTGATGAAATTTTTCCAAAACTTCTTTGTTGGGATCATCTCATGGATGAATAAAAATACGGTATCTTGATGAAAAAGTGAAAACCACTCTCACATAGCTTTATAGACTAGCTTAGTCTGATTCATCTCTACGTCTTCACTTGACAGTGACTCAATTACGGCTTTGAAATGTTGTCGAAGAAAGAAAGTAAAACGTTTTGTTGAGCCAGTTTTAAAATTTCGCAATTTGAATGGTCTGACTCATGAATGAATTGATGTTCCTTCATCAAATGGAACATTCCATGGGAATTCAGCCAAGCTCGAGCACTTGTGATGGAATGTATTGGTTAAAATGTGCAAGAATGTCAACTCTCTGCCCTGCTAACAAGAGAAGAAGAGAGGGGAGTAACAAGAAATGGAGCAAAAAGCACATGTGCCAAGAGCTCACTTGGTTCCCCGACAAGCTACGGAATAGCAGCTCGCTCCCACATAGATCCTCATATCACCTACTCCACTTTATTCACGGTGCAAGTTGGTCGGAGATTATTGTACACTCATAGCAAAGCAGTCAAGTGTGAACAGCGCCTGAACATAGGATGAACGAGCGAAGGAGCGGATCGAACAATTGTGAAGGCGGGTCTGAAGCTGCCTGATCAATCATTGAGGGCCCTTTGAAATGGGAAAGCATCTGTGCGACGGTTCACTTCTTCTTCGGCTAGGCCTTCATGAGAAGGGTTGTCTCAGAACGTGTTTGTTCTTAGTTCTAAGGGACAACTGGCCTGTTTTCCACTTCAAAGTTCCACTTTGACTCCGAGTGTTGATTACTTTTGAGAGAGAAAGAGAGAGAGAGAAGGAAAGAGAACAGTGCAGGGATTCAGTGAACATGGGAGCTGCTTGGCCTCTTCAATTGGAATTGAGGCTGTTATTGGTTTTCGCCTCCAAGCAACTTGAGGGGCTTTTCCCTTGAGGATCGAAAATCGGATGCGGGTATTCAATTACACTAGTGGCCATATCCAACAACATACGAAGAAATGCCTTTTTCAGACCTGCTGTTTTCCAACCAAATAGTGTCTTTGATTTGTTAGCTGTGTTTCCTTAGTCCACACACCATGGAGCCAATCAATCCGATACACTTAATGGAAACGAAAATGAAGTATTGTGCATTTTGATTTAAAAAAAGAACCCCTCAGAAGTGAAATGTGATACGCGGAGAGTTCAAGGAGGCCTTCCAGATCAAAACGAAATGATTTTTTTGGACCCATTTGACCACGCCTGTCTCGTTCTCGTGTGAAAAAAAGAGAACACCATGAACCATTCTTCCGCATCGGAACTTTCAGCCAGCAATCTGACCAGGATAACCTACAACATGTCCGTTTCTGATGCCCGTTCCCGTTCTAGCACTTTGCCACACAGTTATCATCCATTAACACCGTGGCAAAAACTTTTCATGATGAGTGGAGGAGGCACCATAGTGTGTGTGACTTTAGTGATAGTGGTGTGTCTGGTTTTCCCCATCTGTTGGTGCCATCGTCAATGTTGTCCGGGTAATCAAATCATCCTTTTTTCTGCAATGTTACTAAGGAAATTTGTTGTAAAATTGAGTTGCCGCTGGTCCAACAAAATGTTGTATGTTGGGGATTGTAGAAATATTAGACGACAGTCAATGGCGACAGAAATCTGAACCAACGCAACGACAGCTGCGAAGGAGCAAGGTTTGGATCTTGGACTTTTAGCCTTGCCTGAATCAAAATATATTATGTAAACTCAATTTTTCAATGTCACCCGCAATGTACCTAAATAAGAGTTCTTCTGAAGCGATTTAGATTGCTTGAAAAGGATGTCTATTTTCCTCTCTGCTTTGTTCTCCATTGTGGACGTTCTCAATCATTGCTTTTCTCGTAGATGACCAAGTTGAGCGGGAAATGGAAGTTGGACCAAGGAAGAAGCCGAAGAATAAGAAGAAGAATGCCTCGAGGAACGGCCAACACGCCCTTTCTTCGAGTCGTGCGAAGGATCTCAAGCGGGATGCTCATTTAGCTTCCAAAACCATTGTCGCAAATAGAAACACCCTTACGCCGAGTAATTATGCTATTGTGGACCAACCACCTCGACGAAACCCAAGAACGCCGGGAACCATGAAGCGGGTGAGCATGTCACCCGTTTCACAACAACACGATTTCGACCCAACGTCGTGGCTCTCGCATTCACACCTCCAAACACCACCACAGCCCAACCAAACACCAGAATCGACAACCTCTGCCCAAGGAGGAGAAACAGCTGCTTTGGGGTTCTCAACCGCTTATGGCACGAGAAGTTATGGTTCCCTGCAGCAGTTGATTCACGCGGAAGCGGCTTTGGCGGCCTCTCAAAGGTCGAGGAACCATGCTTGTGGTGACCCCGAGGCACGCCAAAGTGGGCCAAAACCTGTCCCTTCAAAGAGGGCGAGCACAGAAAACGGCCTCCAACCAGTCCCCAACAGAGGCACAGAGGAGTGGTTAAACCAAGGAGGGGAGAAGAGGGAACAGAGGCCAGACGAGGAACACGAGGAGAGAGAGGAGCAACAGGCGTCCTCCTCGACGACATTAGTACTCGGAGATCGAGTCAAGAGTAGGAATGGTGATCCCACGAATTCTCCCCTGGTTCCACTTACTCAGGATGAATATGGAGTGGCAAGAAACAGTAACGAACCAACAACACCTCCTACTAACAACACGCTCAGAGTAGAGACAGAAACGCCACAAGAGGAAGAGAAACTTCAGAGAGGGATTTCTTCCAGTCGGAGTGGAAGCCTCGAAACGGACGAAGGTACAACAACCACCACCACCACAAATACCACCACTGATTCCATTGACGGAGAAGGCCGACCGGACAACAACAACCATTTGAATAGGAATTGGGCTCATCAATCGTCTATTCTAGCCGATCAAAGAAAAGGTGAGTCAGAACCTTGACTTGCATTTTTCCCCCAGTAGCTTTTATCCCCTCTGAAAGGAGTTCGGAATTAGTCAAGTTCCGGTGCTCGAAAGGTCCCGTCATTGTTGCCGCCGTTTAACGTAGACCTTCCACTTAAGCCAATTGGGCCCTCGGATTAATTATCGAATGTCGTTAAATTATGACTGTTTAATTATCAGAACGCATGACGACTAGTTCAAAGTTTAACTAAAACCATGAGGACCCATTCCATTGACCTCGCTCTTTAATGACTTGTCTAGTTTTACAGTCATTTTCAATTTCATATTTTAAACATATTACGACTATAGCCTGTTTTTCGGCTTTCCTTTTTTTCATTTCCTCGTCTTGCAGTTTCTGGTTATCGTATCCCGATTCCGGAAACATGACTAAACGCAAGAAACAAGATGGGTTTCCTCGTTCTCAAAGGAAGACACTCTAAATCTGAGAATAAGAGCCAAGAGAAAATTTCTGAATTACTTTGCCTTGCAATGCCGTCACATTCATTTGATATCAAGTGCTAGAAATGCGGCCGGGGTCTTTATCGATTAGGTAGGGTCTTGTGCACAATGGCCCTTACTTTCACTATTTAGGTTTGATGACGCATTTTATCTTTGCAAAAGGGGTTACAACTGTTTTACCCAGCAATTTTGCCCTTTTTTCCAACGCATCAAAGTGACTGAAAAGTGAAAATGAAATTGGAACCGACCATTTTTATTCCAAATTGATCGCATAAGGTTACGAATATGAAGCACGCATGATAAAAGTGTTCAAACTTTTTAGATCAAATTAAAGTTATAAGGAGATTAACAACTTTGTACGGTTGTCAGGAGCCAGAGATTATGTGAGGTAGAAGAGAGGAATGAAGATTACTTCCCAAAGTTACGAGATTCCACGTATTTCTTGTTTATTCCAAAAGCTCTCTGTACGTGGTTGTTTCTTCTCTGCCACTGAAAATTGTATTAAAATGCTGCAAGGTTCAAGTTTCGGAAAGAGGATAAACAAGTATTGTAGCAAAATTACGGCAAGATGATCAAGAGATACTTTGAGGAGGGAAAACATCCTTCAGTGCGAATACTCGTATCCTCTGAAAAGTGAACCTAGATCTCGTTTCTCTTTCGTCATCCATGTAATGAAGAAAACACTATTTCGTTTTTCAATTGACTCAAACGCCACGATAAAAACATGCTCTCTCAAGTCTCTACAGAATCCCTGACAGAGTAACCAGAACTATTCAAGTATTAATGTAATCACAAAGAGGGAAGTTCTGCTCTCGTTGAGAATCTTGCATTCGATTTGGCCAGACAATCGAAATAGGTAGTCGGCCCATAATAGCAGGTCAGATCTCATTTACGGAAGATGGCAACTGGTCTACGTATTCCCAACTCGCACCTCTAGCCTCAACTTCCAGTCAATTCTGTTGTTCTTGTTCAGAGTAAGCAAGTTTCAAATCAACATTGGAATAAGTAGTTAAGCAATTAGGGTGTCAGAAGTGAAAACTGAAAATTGAGCTCAATCCAAATTTTCCATTAAGAGTAAGCTCTCTTGGTCGACCAAGTGTGCTCCAAAAAGGTCTGCTGGCAAATTGTCCCATTTACCATAAATTATTAGGCCAATCCACACTTGTCCAAAAACATTTATACAGAGGAATCTATTTCTTCAGTTATTATCCTGAAATATTGAGTTCAATAATGGTAAAGCCGAACCGTGATCGATTCCATTAATCTTTGTTCAGTAGCCCAACAAGTACATTCAAAGCCTATGGTCATCAAGGATGAATAGATCCTTGTTCAACGATGAAACAGAGAGCATTGTGCGCGGTTTTCTCCTCTTTTTTTGTGGTTTGACCTTTCATTCTCGCACCATTAGCCCTTGTGGTCCACTGACAGCCATAGAAAGGCCCTTCGTTTCCATGAGCAACCCAAAAACTGTGGGGAATGTACAGTAGATGGAACACATTGCAATAGCGGGTTTATTAAATGAAAAGCATGTAGTTTAGAATTCCTTTTGAGCTTTGTGCTCATACATCTGGGGTCAAATAGAGCCATGGAGCCATAGAGTACGCGCATGAGTCTTTTTATTCGAGTCTCTCCAGTAAGTACAAATGGGAAAGTGTTTTTATAACATTTTTTAAAACCTTGCAAGAAAAAAAACTACCAGATTTTCACCTGAAAATTCCGTGGAATGCTAATGAGAGAATAAATCAACAAGATTCCACGTCATTCATTCTGTGAAAAAATAAACACTGACTTTTGAGAACATAATTTTCAATAATGACGTTTGATTGAGTTAAGAATTGAATTATATCGAGTATTTGTTTTTTCTTTCTTGTCTCCGAATGCAGCCAAAGCTGGATAAAACATTATTGTCGGTCTTCAGCAACATTATTCATTTGCGTATTTATTTACCCTAAACAGGCCTTCGCTTCTAAATAGACGTATCGGTAAGCGGCAAACCCATTCTCTCATATCCAGAATTGACTGGTTGTCAAGAGCTTGGTTGGACCCACGGGGGATTTATCAATCTCACGCAGGCACTCTTCTAATTATGGTGACCCTAAATGCAACAAGGTCAAACATGAGAACTTGTTGAATGTTGAATAGTCTCGAATTATTCCACGCTTTACCATTCCTCATCAACCTCAGATGGCCAGGTTGAACACTGCGTAATTACTCTGGACGCCGCTAGTTGAGTGTATCCATTTGATCTCATTCATGTCAGCATTGACGTTGGATAAAGATAAAGTTTCCCCACCCAAAGGTTTCTGCAATGTCATTCACTCCGAAGGTCTGATTGAGTAGATCATAAATTCATAAGTGAAATCGAGGTTGAACTTGTGATTTTAAATTAGAGCAAAATTCCCTAATCCTTCTTTCACCCTCTTCATGTCAGCACATGGAGTAGAAAAAACAGGTTAGAATATGACGTTGGTAGCTCTCCTCATTTTGACAAGACTTCAAAAAATCTGAACTCCTGTAAGGGCAAGTCTATTTTCTAGAGGTGTGACTTATTTTTCACTGCTCAAAGAAACGTCATTCTTAGAAATTGAGAGCGTCTCTCAGGTGCTTCTCGTTTAGAAAAAGTCCTTTTAATAGGTCTGTATGGTGGTGTTGACTCAGGCTTTTGATTGAGTCTTGAAGATACGAGCTTGAACTTTCCATCAACAAGCTTTCAAAGGAACCCCGTCAGCCAGTTCGGTAGTCTAGCCTCGAGATTAAGAAGGTGTTTTTTTCTTCTCCAATCACTATTTTTAGCTCATCTCCAATCCCAATCCGGGCCTACGTCTCGTCGAGATTCGAGTCACGGGTCAATCATGTCGCTGGGCTCGTCCTCAATCTTGACCCGTCCCAATTCTTCCACCCCGAGTGGACACGGTCACATGAGAACGCGAAGAGCCTCTTCGCCGACCTCGCTCATGTCTCTGGGATCTACCCTGTCAGCCTTGTCCTTTGGTAAAAGTCCGACGGCCTCAAGCAACTCCCCGCAATCGCCCACACGCATGATTCGATCCTTTAGTCGAGAGAAGAATGTACTGTCCAGTGTCACGTTTTCCGTTCACTTGGAACATGACCACCAAGATGAGACCAACGGGATCCTCACCATTGGGATTGAAGTGAGTACCATTGGCATTGAATTAAACGCAGTTTTGGGTTTGTCTTTCGGGTTTTGAAATTCAAAATCCAATTATTAATAGCATTCCGTAATGGTGATTGATATTTGATGGTTTGTTTGCCCAAGAGAGCTAATCATTTTAAGGCCAAGGTATCCTGGACCTTCTCCCATGAAACCTTGAGTGCTTAAGCCAACTAATGCTCTCGTGACATTTCTTATGTATACTGGATCACCTTTTTGACACGAATACACTTCATATGTTGTTGACATTGGCGGACTTAAATGGGGATTTTCCACCTTCTTTTCTTTCTTGATGTTTAGAGTGCCAAGGATTTGCCTTTGCGAGATTATGGCGCTCCTTGTGATGTCATGATCCATGTCTCACTCCATCGGGATCGGCGTTCCTTGCGAAAGCGTTCCAGGCATGTGTTTGCCGACTTCAAGACCGACGTTGTGAAGCAAGATCAGAATCCAACCTTTGGGCAATCTTTCAAAACGAATGTTCCCTGGAGCGATTACAAGGTAATCCAACTCAGACAAGCCAAACTAGTTGAACTCTCTAGTCAATTGCTCCCATTAGGTCAGTTGTTGAGCACGTTTGGAAGTATAGTAGAAGCATATCTACTAGTAGAAGCATAGAATAGGTCTCGAAGAATCCTATGAGATGGAGTAGAAATAACCTTGCTTGATCAAGTTTTGCTACACAAGGTGTGATTGAAAAACACAGCTTTTGTTGCGAAACTTAATCGAGCATGTTTATTTCTACTCCATCTCATATCAAACTACCTCAACAACCGACCTTCAAACTATTCTTTTTGAGAAAATCATCATTTATCTTATCATCCTTGATCACTAAACAAGGAACATTTCAAATCTTAGATTAGATGTAAATGTCAATAAATAGTTTACTTTGAGTTTAACACTGAGAACATATTCAACTTCACTTCACAAATTATCCAATATCCTATCCATCTCAGCTATTGGTTTCCAATCTCTCAAATCGTGTTTGGACCAGAGGATCCAGATTGACGAGCCGACTAATTCATTATCTCTTGTAACTTAGTGCATCATGATTGCATGCATGGACATTTTCAGTTAATGGCGGCCACTGTAGCGGACTCGCGACGAAAGAAAACAAGAACATCGTTTTCTCCACCCTTAGTATTTCTTTTGAAATGTACTTTTGAATGTTTTATAATTGATTGTGGTCGCTCGTGTGCTATCTAGAAATCCTTGGATCATGGCAGGGATCCTTGAAGATCTCTGCACAAACGTATTTAAAGTTTTTAGTAACTTCTTCCACTTTTTAAAGGATGGCTCGTTTCGTACAAGTAGCAATGCTCGTATTGGTTGTCTAAAGGTCGAAATAATTTTACAAGTTACAACGAATTCATTCTGTTTGAGCACTCTAAGACACACACACAAAAGATCGTTTTTATAATTGATATCCACATATTGATTTCTTTGCTCCATTTTATTAGAATCTACGAATGAAGTTGAGTGCCTTCGACTACGACCGTCACAGCAAAGTTACTGAAATTGGTACCACGTCCTTGTACCTTAAGGAAATCAAGCACTTGAATACCTCACCAGAGGGCCTCATCATGACCAATTTTTTGGCTCAAAAGAAACAGGTACTTGTCTACTTGCATTGTATTTGATCCATGTGATTCCTCATGATGTTGTGTATTTTTTCAGGAATATGGAGAACTCATGTTCGGGATGAGCTATTTACCCACGGCGCAAAGATTGTCTTTCAGCATTATGAAAGCCACAAATCTCAAATATGAGGAAATTGTGCCCAACTTAGACAACTTTGGTGAATAGAAGCTTTATCAACATTTCCAGAAAAACTATTCAGAAACTTTGCTTGCTATTTGTTTCAGTTCCATACGTGCGCATCCTTCAATTGAGTGCAAGCGGAAAAGTGGTCAAGAAAAAGAAGACGTCGGCCCGTCCTGGAACCAAAGAACCGGCTTTCAACGAAACCTTAAATTTCGATTTAAACCCTAATCAGTTAGAGTCGACGGCTTTCATGGTCCTACTTTCCCACAAGCAAACCTCTTTCGAACTCCAGGTAATAAATACCACTCTTACAGACTATGTGACAAGTTTTCGTTTGACAGCATAGCTCAATCTACATACATATCGTAGGACATGGATTCAGCGAGCTTTCCGGAAACTCAAATGCCTTTGTCAGAGCGAGTCGATTCTTCTACCATGAGCCCCTCACCTATTCCAAGCCCGAGACAACATGAAAGTTCTTACTCCCAAGGGTCAAATAATGACCACTTCCCTGCCCCTCACTACCGTCATCGCCATCGTCATCAGGGCAAGGATTTGTGCTTGGGTCGAATTGTTTTGGGAAGCTTTGTCCTTGGAGAGCGTGAACGAGGACATTGGGCCTCCGTGATATCCTCACCCCGAAAAGTGTTCACCATGTGGCAAACCCTCTATTGATCGAGTAGCTTGCTGCAGGCTAAGGTTGGACGAATTCCAAAGCGATCAAATTAACGATAACTTTCAAAAGAAATTGAAATAGAATAATCAAAAATCATGAACGAGAAGCGATGATCTGCGGGTATAGAAATTAATTCTACAATGTTTATCATTGAGACAGATGATTGTTTGTTCAGCAATTTCGAAAAATTAATAGAAAATGAACAAAACCTTTTCTAGCTATCAATACTGTAGCCAGCACGTTTTAAAGTACCTAAAAGTCGTTCAAAGGCGCCATTTTGTTTTTTGCTATGGTGGATCTGCACCATTAGATTTCCCTTTTGAATGATTTCTAAAATCTAATCCACTTAAGATTTATTCAAGATGAGATGATTATTCTTGATAGGTTCAGTTGAAAGTAGCATTAAAACTGAATTTTTAATACAAACAATCACAATACCCATTCGTTTTGCAATCAGATAGCTAGAAATATTGCGGCCATGTTTTTTTTCTCTTTTTCGAAAGCATGAAAAACGACGCCATGAAATGTCAGCTTTGGGTGCCAAAATTTAAGCTCTTGCCAAAAACTGTTTTTTTAAGTTCCCAAGAATCAATACCTGGGATCGTTTCGACAAACCAGAAATTGTTTATACCAAAGGCCGACGTAAGAAGGCAAAGGTCCACAAGCGTAACTGAATTTGCGGCGAGGCCCACTGGCTCAAAACACAGGGATTGTAATCGAATTTAGATTTCAGGAATCCTAGGGGCTTGAACATGGGCGCTGGGCCCATTCTATGTAGTGAGAAAGAATTTACTTTGGAGCTCACCAAGATTTGCCTCGGACCTACTTGACAAACCACAAGAAACAACTGGCACTTGTGGCCCCGTCCCCAGCGGTTGCCAACCCCTGGTTAACACCGTTTGATGGTGCTAGTTTTAACATGTATTTTTAGTTAATCAAATTCATTGGTGACAGTAAAAGAAACCTGGCCCAGTCTTTAGTTTTGTATGGAAGATATGGCAGCACTTTTGAGAGAAAACTGTCATAATGAGATAAATTCAAAATAAAAATCAAATATTTGAAATCTTCCGTCAAGTTGTCAAGTTCACTAACTGTGTTCTGTGATATGTCAACTTGTCAATCAATAGGATCTTCATTGCAAGGTTGCGTACATTTTAGCTAAAATATTGCGCCAAATTTGTTTAGGGGAAACCGAATACAGAGACTAAAATGATTAAAAACACACGATTTAAAATCTGAACCAGATCTTGTAAATTAACAAAACATCGATAGTAGAATTTCGTCAATCTAGATTCAACAAAATTATCTGCACTTATTAGAATTGAAGGGGTTTTCTTCTGTAGGTTTGACCCCTCACAGTCCCATCATGTTGCCTCTACATTTTACCTCATGTCAATATACCGCCATTTGCGATGTACAGTACAGCTTCTTATGGAAAATGTGCATACTATTTTGTACGTTCTTGTTTTAAAAAGGTCTCAACAACAGTACAGAGCTACTGTTCATGTTCAAGCAATGAATTTGAATTCTTGTATTCCAACCAGTGGTGAGTGATTCCCAGAGCATTCTACTTTTGAACGCACACAACGAATTGTAAAAAAATTGGTCGTATCGTTATTGTACAAATCAAAAATGCACGTGCAAGAACCCAAGGTGATCGGTCGGTCATTCTTTGACTTGGCTTTTTCGTTATCAGTAAGAGAAGCAAAACAAGGGCTCCTGCCTTGATGGCTTTTTCTAAAGAACTGAAGAATTGTAATTCTTCAAAAAAGAATCCTTTCTTTAAAAAATTACATTCTTTAAACTTCCTTTCCAAAGAAAGGCTCTTGACAAAATTTGATCTAGAATAAGTCAATTTAGCATAAATAAACTAATATTGTTATGCGCAGCAAGGTGGCTGACCTATTTGGTTCGACAAATATTTGCTTTGGCTAATTAAGATGATTTTTTTACTAACTAGTACCTGAGAGAATGTGTTAAAAGGATCAGTAGTTAGAAGGGTTTCGAGTTGAACATTGGCGTAATTGTTCGTGCACCTCTTCTACTATTCTTTTATCCGTCCTCCATTTTCTTTTACCATACATACAATCGTATCATGAACGGGCCCATTACTTGAAGGCCAAACTAGACACTTGAAATTCCCACTCTTTTAATTTATGGACCAAGTGTCGTCAGTCAAGTTATTTGGCATTTTAGAAGCTTCGAATGTTTTCCGTTGTCTTCACCACCGTCAATTTCGAGTTCAAACAAAATTCAATATTGCAATCAATTTATATAGAGTCCTTTACATGGAATCGGTAAAATAGAAATCACCTGCAACGTTTGAGCCTTGCCACACAAAATTTATGATTATACTTGTCCAATATTTATTGGGAAGTTCGAAAATGAGGCAAACTTTTGTGAGGGTTCAATTTTGGGAGCTGTATTAGTACGGTGACCTCCAAGTCTTATGTTCTGTGACCTCACAGTCAGCTGGTGGTTAAAGGACCGTATAGATCATGCCATTAAGGATTGATCCAGTTATTGTACCGCAAAACATAATATGTTCCTCTTCTTTGATATTTTTGGTCAAAGGCTCCAATTGGCTGCCTTTTTTTCTCTTGCACTTTTTGGTGTGTTCGGCTTTTTTAAAGCCACTGTCGCTAGTGTTCTGATGACGCTTCTTAACCATGAGCTTCTGTAGATCGCTCTAGAAGGCTAACAGAGAAATATCACTCCAGTATAGTCTGTGGAGATTTGTTTTGAACACACTTCATTGATCCGGCAGCAAGGGTGTCAAGTGACTTGATTCATCAAACATTGCTCTTGTTCGACCAAAGCAGTTGAATGTGCAAATTTGCCACTGACTCCCTAAAACCGCAAGTTCGGACTGTGAATCACGTAACTTAGCGTGTTCAACATCAAATCCGATTGCACACTCAGTGCAGGGTTGGTCAGAGTTGGGCCAATTACTTGAAAAATGTAATTAATTACAATTGCAATTACTTCATGAAAAAATGTAATTAATTACAATTGCAATTACTTCATGAAAAAATGTAATTAATTACAATTGCAATTACTTCATGAAAAAATGTAATTAATTACAATAACAATTACATTGTCCGAAAATGTAATTGACTTTAATTACAATTACATGTCAATTCATGCAGTAGTCAATATAACCAATCATTCGTTTGCATTTAATTGCTTATGCAGTACAAGTGTTTTCTGTCTACTTAGGACACATTTCTTGGACGTTTGTTGGAGTTTTGGATACTTATGGACACCTTCTGGGTATTTTTGGTCACTTTGGACACTAGCGTGTCCAAACCTATCTCTATATTAAAAAATGCCCGCCCTCTGCCAGAGCTCGAGACCCGTGCTATGAAACGCCTTGAAGCTCACCGAAAAACCCATTTAGGGCCGCTTGTGAGCTGTAGTTCAATGGTTGCCGACCCTTCTCCTATAACCATCAAAATAACATTCGCAAATTTTCAGTTCAATTCAATTTTTCTCCCCTCAAGAGCATGCATTTTTCGTTCCTATAATATTCTGACCTTCTCAACTCAAAACATCTTCCCTATAGCCATAAATTGGTTCCTGAAGATTGATATACTATACTATGCTAATTGACATATATTTCCATGATGAAATTCGCCATTTTGAAAGATGACGTGTTGATAAAATGAAAACTTACCAAAAGACACAACAAAAATAGCCAATAAAAATGAAGATGTACCGGGACACATTGCAGCATGTTTGTTATGAAATACACCTGGAATCCGTTTTACCAAGCAAACAAAATACTTTATTCATTTTTTATAATACTTTTATATCATAATCATAGTAATAGTAATAGGAGACAACTATCGTTGTTTTACAGTAAGAATTGTACGAGAATAACAAATACATCAAATCAGGATTATTGTTTTAAAAGATACAATTTGTGGGTTAGTAATTGGGTTTCTTTTGGTGAGTAAAGAACAAATGAGAACGTTGTTGTTGTTAAATGGATGGATGATTGGATGGATAGAGAAGTTGAACTTAATGAAAAGAGGAGTGAAGGTATATCTATCGGTGCCTCTAAAAGCCTCATTGGTTTCTTCATGATTTGAGAAAGATTCCTTTGAACCAAAACTATTTGAATTACGATGAGGTCCTGCTTTTGATAGTTTTCTCATTAACTACAAATACATCCTGATAATGAGAATCATGAGAATAAAAGGTAAAAATGTGCACATACAGTAGGGCATAAAATGATAATAATAGTCGTGGGACTAGAGGAAGAAAAATCAGCAATCATGTTGGTCATCAGATTCAATCAAGGAAATGAGAGAGAGAGAGCCTTGGCTTCAGGACATGCCTCTAGAGAATAACTGGAAAACAATCTATCGGGTGAATGAATACATGATACATGTAAAAAAAAGAAATAGGTTAGAAATATTCGCGATAAATGTATTTGTATAGTGTATTTAGGATATAGGCAAAGAGTGTCACTTTGATTCCTTTCTAACAATGGTTAAATAAGTAGCTGGAATATTTTTCATTGGTTTCTCACACATCAGATTGGCCTCAATTTTCAGGATTGCTCTTTTTCTTAAAAATCTTGTTTTCGTATATATTTAGTATATTCGTTTTTCTTAAAATGCATACTTGTGATTCACAATAGTCATGTTCATAGTTGCAGACGCAGTAAGTATATGAAGAATAGCATTAATGTTAATAGTGGTTATGATAAATGTCTTCCTTAGCAATTGGGTGAGTATTGTCATTGATTAGAAAATACACTGGAAGGAGATGAAAAGCAATATAAAAGAATTATAGCGTTATTTATAAAAGAACGACTGGTTTGATCAAGACGGCCATATTAAAAAGTGATGAGGAATATTCTAGTTCACCTAGTTGATCATGTCTGCGTTTTTTGGGGGATCATCATTGTTCTGTTTAATTGATTGCAGCCAATCGACTCAACCGCTGGTTTTGGGTTAAAAAGACTTATGGAATCATCCATGGGCCCATCCATCCCCCATAGAGGCGGTTGGAGTGAGAAATCGATCAACGAAATGGAAAAACACTCTCAGTTCGAGTCCCAGTGCTGACTTGCTTGATTAAAAAGGGCTTACATATCTGAGGAACAGTGAGAGTGAAAACCATTGATGTTAGGTTGAAGACGGGTTCCAGCCAATTTTAGTTGAGGGCTTTATCGTTACAAACATAAGCTTTTGTTTTGATAAACAGGTGTCCCCGTTCAATACAACCACGTGGGTCAAGGGAAATTGGGCTCGTTCGGTTTTGACCTAAAAGAGTTAGAAGACCAAGGCAGGCCAAGGTAAGGTAATGAAGTCACCTATTCTGGTTAATAAAGATTGTAATAACATGACCTATTACATTCAAGAACAATAATAGCAATGATAATATGAACTGTTGTAATAGTAATGATTATAAGGGGATTCCGTTGAATCAACGACCTGTTAATTAACACTCAATGATCTAAATTTCTCACAGCTTTAGAGAGAATCAAGCAACCTTTAACAATGATTGGGAAACAATATCCTTAACAAGAGTACAAATCATATAAGTAACCATTGTATGTAACCAAACTCAAAAAGAGGATTTGAAGTGGAATCAATGGCGAGCAAAGCGTATTTGGTCGAAAGAAGGATAATGGCCAAATCGCCATAAGGGCTTGATTGTGGGCTCAACTTATAAGTTGGTTAAGGTTTTAAAATTCAGTTGAGCTATTTCCGATTTTCGAGAATGGGGGTTGTTGTTGTTGTTGTTGTTGAGGATTGAAAACCTTATTCCGTGTAACCCAAAGACCAACAGTTTGAATCAAACGACAGCTTCTTCACATAGAGTACTACAAGTAGAATGGGTCATTGCGTTTGGACCGATCTACCGAATTTATTTATCATGCTTGTTTATTTATTTATTCTCATTTGCATTCTAAGATTAACCAAGAGAATCTCGTGTATGAAAAATAGATCTATTAAAATCTCGACAACATTCGTATTTTTTGAGAAGGTGCCCTTGTTTCATTAGAAAAACACGCCCAAAATGTGCAAACTTGTCTCGAGGCGAGACATTGAATTGACTGATTTAACAAAACGAGATAATATGAAATTACATTTCTATCGAGTAGGTTTGATGGATCAGTTATGCACATATGTTTAAGTCAGAAGTCGAATCGCAAGACCCATTGTACCATACATCATTCAATACAAGAAAAAATAACTTGTCTTCAACTCTACGTTAAAAAAGGAAAGATAAATCATCCGATACACCCAGAAAGGCTGGCTTTGCTTCGCTTACAAATGCTTCACATTCCGCTCCCATCATCATCCGTCCCCTTCAATTATCGAGGGCCTTGAATATTTCGCAAATAGTAGAACATTGGTCATTTCAGAAGAAACAGTCACCACTATCTTTTGAAAAGGAAACACAAACTAACTATGAAATGATCAGAGAACTGTTACAATTCATTTTTGATCGGCGAGTTTTTGGTTTAAGATTAGTGAAAGACCATTCAATTTTGAAAGAAGGTTGCAGTAAATAATTCAAAGATTAAGATAAGCGTAATAATGTAGAGTATTGAGAGAAAAAGGTCTTGCCGCCCCCATCATGTTCGAGTCACTTCACATCGCACCCATTCACTACCTTTTCCATTCAAATAATTGCAAGTAGGCCGATCTTAAGAATCGATTTCTCGATCCTCATCCTCCTGTAGATGTGTGTTTATGACAATTGGATAAGCGTCAGTCATTGAAATCTAATAACGTCAATAGACTAGGTTCAATTGGAAGTGGCACATCAGTCATGGTTTGGGGAAAACTCAACAAAAAGTCAATTAAAATGATAACAGAAAATAAAGTTTAGCGATTTATTTTTTCCTGAATGGGGAGAAACTCAACCAAGTTTCAAGTTACGGGCAGCAAAAAAAAATCCACGAACTGCCACGAAAAAATAAGCGTTGGTGTTGTGTAATATTAAAGATAATTAGGAGCAATAATAGTCAATGCAATGATGATGATAATGTTGATGGAGGTGGTTAGTCGTTAATAACAAAACTAAATGATTTAAGCAAAAAAATATAATCGAGTCGTGTGGCGAAAAAGGGGAAGTGGTAATAGCAATCGATAATAATGCCGAGTCAATAAAGAATGCCAACGGTAAGGAGTTAAACACTGGATTATTCAGAATGACTTGGACCAAAAAAATAATGACAGAAGATTACTACGACAAACATAAAGTAAGGGTGATAATTAGAATCAATCGGTCAAACTTGGAGGACATTCCTGCATCTTTCAATCCAACAACTCGAAAGGCATCATCGAGAGCTCGAAGTCAGCTCAAGAGGATCTTGTAACATAGGAAGCATACGACAATAATGGAAGCGGAGACAAGTACACAAAGGACACACACAAAGCAGGAAAATATGATCAGGTAATATATAAACTCGAACTAGAAAACTAAAAGCAGGATTTCATTGAAATACAAAATCGAAGAATAATAGTAGTAGTAGTAGTGGTAGTGGTAATAGACGTAGTAGTAATAATAATAATAATGGTAATAATAATAATGATTAATAATAATGATAGCAATAATGATGATGGCACACTTGACAAAAACTGAGAGCGATGCTAGATCGGGTCTGGGAGAACAAACTTAATGGACAAGCAAACAGAACATAGTAAATGAACAATAAGGTTGGGGAGATTGGTGGGGTTTCTCTGATCTAAAAACATTTTGATGGATTACCAACAGAACTGGGGTAGCGTTAGTGAGAATTCAAGTGTTCACACCCAAAATTGGCTTCGTTTTGCTTTCTAGAAAATAAATGCCCTGGAGTCGCGTTAAGCTGAGAAGAAATGGAGGAGAAGAATGGTTGAGAAGATCGAACAAATGAATAAATAAATGAATGAATGCATACCGTTTGGCTTGGCGGGGGCGAGGCCAGGGAATCAACAGATCGTCAACACAATCACGATCAATACAGATAAAATGATGGGAACAAAACGGAGCACCACATGATCAAGGGGCAACAATGGCTTGGGAGGGCGACTAGGCAGAAACAAACACGGGTGTCCAAATCATAAGAAATGAAACAGTGATGATGATTCAATTTGCTGTTTACTAATACTGGATGCGTCGAGCGCTTCTTCTTCCGCTTGAACATCACCCCACGGATTTCCTTTCCGTCTTGCATTGCAAGAGTGAATTACGATTATTGAAGTAATTGTGGCTGAGAAACACAAGTGTGGCCCAAATGGGTTTTGGCGCGGAGTCGGTTATTCGTGGTAGCTTTTGATCGTGAACTTTCATATCAATGCAGACAATCGACGGGTTAGCAGAGTACCCAAAATGGAGTTAGTTGAGTTTGAGAAGCTCGGAGTGAGGGGAAAAATAAGCGGTGTTTAGAGAGGCCCCACCAAAGTGGATCAAACTGCATTGAGGCCGTTTCCAATGGCTATCAACTGGGCGGGTCATGATCATGGTCCGGATTTAGTGATGGGGGCGCTCGAGGGAGATGCTTGGAACACACTTATCCTCCTTGGCAGCGTGAGTACAGAACGGTGTGAGTGAGTAAAGAATGCCAAGGGCAGTCAGCGATAAGATGAAGGGATCAAGTTGAAAATGGTAGTAGGTGTGATAATTATAATGATGATGATGATAATAGTAATCAAGAGTGGGGCTCGTAATAAAATGCGAATAGCCTTGTGTTGGTTCGGGGAACGGGGAACAGCGATCCCGTCTACATAGCACAGGGTGGCACTTGGACGTAGCGATAGATGTAGAGGCGGTAATCCTTCGAGGCCAACACCACCGACCCATCGTCCATGAGGGACACGTCGAAACACTGGGCGTGTTTCACCTTGCTTTCCAGAGCAGACAAGAGCTGGCCATCTTGGCTAAACACGGAGAGGTTGAAATTGTTGTGGTTATCCGCGATGGTCACCTCGCCAGCAGCGTTGATCCCGACGCCAATCGGATAGTTGGTAATGCCTGAAACGAGATGTACATGAAGCCATGTCATTATTCATGAATGCCAAGGCGACGACGAGGTGTTCAAACCCAACGGACAGGCCTACCCTACTTTTCCACTGGAAATTAGATAGGCGAGCAACCTGGGAAGTAAACACGGACGATCGGGTCGATTGTCGCGAGAGGAATGTGACAAGAACAGGAGATTGGAACTAATCAAAGGCTCGTGGACCAATCCATGTGACCAACTGTCATCTAGACATGGTCCCAATCTTGGAACAACAATGCTTGTATGAGAGCCTGTCAGAGACAAAAATGTAATAACACAATTGTATCAGACAAGCAAACGAGCTGCCAGATCTAACAAATCAAACACAACCAGTGATTTTCCTTTCTTAACACGAGAAAAAAAGATTGAAAATATAAAATATCCTAGGAACAAAATAACGAACCAATCCACCTAGTGTCACATCAAATAGAAAAAGGGATGGCTTCTTGACCTTATCCTGGTCTCAAAGCAAGAGGAGATAAAACTCGAGTAAACCATCCCAATGACCGAGGTTTCGCTACTTACAATCATAATGGCCCTGGTTCTCACTGATTTAAGAACCTTTGAAATGGAACTTCCTTTCGAAGGAAAGCAAAAAAAAGCTGGCATCAGAGGCGACTACTTGAGGTCATTTACAATGTTCCCTTCAAGTAAAAAAGGGCAAAAGAAATAACTTAAAGCGAAGGCGATGGTTGTTTCACTGACAAATGAATGACCAGTGAGAACGCCACGGGATTCGAAGGTTCAAACCGGAGTGGCAACCACCCGGAACCATGAGTACTCGGATTTGGTACTACGATCGTGACGAAATCACTCAAGAAAAGAATGATTCTTGTAACATCTTCTTGGTTGTGCTTTTCAGCTGGTTTACAGTCTCCTACATTTCGGAGTGGTTGACAATTTTTTGTCTCACCCGCATCCCACCGAAGTGGTGTCCGCACGTGGCAGCTAAGTGGGCAAGCAAGTATGTCTTTCTCCTCGCTATCCTTAATTAAAAAGATACAAAAAGGCCAGTCCTATTTTCACTCATTCCCTCTCTCTTCCTCAGCCCTCAGATCCATTGGGAAGTAGCCGCGAGAATCCTCTTCCTTGAACCGCGAAACGAGTGGGACCAACCACAACTCATCCACAGGGGGCAAATAATCATTCTCTCGAGCCTCTATCCAACGTAATCATCACAACGTGCACTTGCTGGTATTATAGACTAGTGCGTATGTATGTACAATCAAGTATGGAACTTAAAAAATCAACTACAAGGGAATTCAAAACTAATGTTTGCGCTCCTTCACTTGTTCCGAAAAAGAGCAGTTCCGAATCGTTGTTCCTAAGTGGGTAAAATCAAGACGGTAACGAGGAACGTAAAAGGAGCTTTTTGAAGAAGATCTGTCGCTCGGAGACTATCCCGCGAGAAGATACGTGCACATCTTCTGTACATTCCCACACGAAAATGGAGCATGCCATATTTATTGGCGTTACAGACTGACTGGACTAAGTTTGAATGTCTCTTTTCATGGCAAAGGCGCAAAATTATATTGCAAGTTTAAGCGATTTTTTCGATAATAGGCAAAAGCGAAGTTTCATTTCAATTACTCCTAGCACCTCGGCCTGTACCAAGAAAAAAGTAAAAAATGGAACTCGCTGTCTCACTTCAGCGCGACAAGCTGCAGTTGCAAAATCCTTTGACAATCTACCAACAATAGCAGCCGCCGTACGTTCTCAGACTGACTTGGCATTACTAGTATTGTGTTGGGAAGAAGGTCGAGAGTTCTCACAACACCGCCACCACTAACAAAATCTCGAGTTCCCCCCGAGAAGAAAACCCTAAAGACAAGCAGCAGGCCAAAGGTTCCATTGTCCGAGTTTAGCTTTGATTTACTCGATACCACATTATATCATCTCTCCCGTCTCGTTTGTCCATCTGAATGTACCTTGTGTGGTACTTCAATGCTCGATCACTAGAGCCTAAGGAGCCGCAAATATGTGGGTTGCGTCCTCCAAAACAACTGCCAAAGGTAAATGGGTACGTTGTGAGTTAGCAACGAACGCATTGGGGCCAGATTCTCGAGAGGCCTTGTTTGTTCTTCGGTCTCGAATCCCCGGGCATTATCATTATGATCATTATTTTTATCATCATCTCAAGGGACCGACGGGAAAGGGGAGAAGCCAAAGGAGAATAAGACGTTCGTTCTACACTCTGAGGGGGGTTCAACTACGTACAGACTACCTTCAGGACTCTTTCGGACAGACTACAGAGACAATGGAAGACTAGCACGCAAGTGAGCATCATCTCTTGGGTGCCACGGGAAGACGAAGGACGACGACAACCACCACCACTAGAGGGAATAATAAGAAAAGAAAGAAAAGACAAAGGAAAAGGGTAAGCCGACCGAACTCCAACAACCTAAACAAAATAACTTGTGGGTCGTCAATGAAAATACCAACTTGAGAAACAGCCACAATCACAACAAAAAAGTCGGCCAACAAGGTCGAGGTCCAGCAAAGATATGGCCATGGGGCGTGAGGTATTAGTAGAAATCAAACAATCGGTGCTCACCCCATAAAGTTATTTCATGCCACTATTTACACTCTTAGATGCTCTTCCAACGAGGTTCCTCTGTCCCAAAATCAGTCGACATTCATTTTTAGGTGTGTAGAAACCTCCAAGCTCCTCGTCGATCGGACGCTAACCCATCAACACAAGTGAAGAATACGTCGAGGACAATTACTCAAACCGCCCAACGAGCTGGGTTATGGTTGTTCCGAACCCTTGATTACGACCATCACTTTTTACCGTGAGTATGAAAACCTCGATCTTCGAAGTAATCTGTGAGTAACTAACAATAGAGGAAAATAGAAAGGAACGAAGAAAGAAAGAAAGGTAACGCTGATGAGGGAATCAAACGAGATAAAAATTAGGACAAGCAAAAAATGACCGAAGATCTCGGCTCACTTCCCGTAATTGAATGCTCAATTGTTTGGGTAGGCAAGAAAACCATGAAGCTTGAGAGAGAGAAAGAGAGAAAGAAGAAAGTGCGCTTGCTAGGTGAGTAAGTGCATTAAGTGTGTGAGTGAGATCACAAAATGAATGATCTTTTGAGGAAAGTAACCAACTTGGAAAGTATGGATGAGATGGGAAATGGGCTAGCCAAGCAACCATTACAATCATGTCGGAGAAAAACACAAAAGTGAAAACAAAGCATACATGGGCAAGGAAGATTGATCCATTTCATCAGGTGTAAAAGGAGATGACTTGAAATTGGATCATGATGGTTTCTCCCCAAGAAATGAGAGTGTATGAGCGAATGTAACCTTCGATCTTCGATGTTCGCCCCAGGGAAAAAGACTCGTCGTCGTAAAACAAAATGAAGTATCTCTTTGAGGAACTTACCTTCTCCTCCAATTTGCCTCAGATAGGCGCCTTC
This sequence comes from Tigriopus japonicus, assembly GCA_010645155.1. Lineage (NCBI taxonomy): Eukaryota > Metazoa > Arthropoda > Copepoda > Harpacticoida > Harpacticidae > Tigriopus > Tigriopus japonicus. The sequence continues at coordinate 6,999,306 of CM021316.1, read as the reverse complement.
GTAGTTAAAGACCTTCACGCAGTGGGCCCGGTTGTCGGAGATAAAGATCTCTTGACGGTCGTTGACCACGACACCATTGGGAAATTCCAAGTGTTTTGAGCAGCCAAATTTGCTCAGGACATTGCCCATTTGGTCAAAGATGATCACGCGCATCACTTTGCACTCGACCACGATAATGCGACCCTTGTGGTCCACACAGACTCCCCGGGGATGTTGCAAGATATTGGCTCCAAACTTCCGAACAAATTGTCCATATTGGTTATAGATCTGCACCTGGTGTGTGGGTGATCGCTCCGTCACGATAATATCGCCGGATTGACGCACTACAGCCACACGATTCGGATAGAGCAGTTGGCCGTCGCGTTTGCCGCACTCGCCAAATTGGAACTTGAACCGACCCTCTTTGTCGAAGATCTGAATCCGGTGGTTGTTCGTATCAGCCACGATGATGTCGTTCTGGGCATTCACGGCCACTCCGCTCGGCTCAGTGAATTGGCCTTCAAGGACGCCGAATTCGCCGAACTTGCAATGATAAATCATTTTCTGTCTCTTGATTTGTGATTTAGGAGGAAAGAGCGAGGTGTTTTGGTGAGCCGAGCCCATGATCTTGGAAGAAAGGTCCATGAAATGATCATTGGATGGGCCTCCGGGTACTCCACCTCCCAAGGAGGCGGAGCCGGCTGCAGCGGCCGCGGCGGCCACAGCACTGGACAGGGCAGCGTAGTGAGTCGCAGTTTGCGAGTCGGTCGAGCAAACCGAGCCGTTAAAGAGGAGATTGTCTGAACCATTGGACCACTTCTCGTAGGGGTTGTTCGAGTGACCTCCCAATCCATTGGAGAGGTCACTCAGCGAGGAATTACCACTAACAAGTGGTCCCATGGCTCGGTTGAACCGTTTAGCCAGCAACGAGTCCGTATCCAGCAGTGAGGAGCAGCTGGATGCGCCAGAATTAGCTCCTCCGCTGGAATTGGCGTAGGGATATCCTCCCGAAGCGGCCGACACCGAAGCAGGGATCTGATGCTGCTGTTGTTGTTGCTGCTGCTGTTGTTGTTGTTGCTGTCTCTCCAAAAGGTTCTTCAAGCTGTTTCCATTCAGATGCATTCCATTGATAAGGTTCGTGGCGTTGTTGTTGGAGGAGGCTGCAGCCAAAGTGGCAATACCTTGAGCCAACCCGTTGGAGAGAACGTTGCTCGCCCCGCTCACGTTGTTCAGGAGAGGTGACAATCCGAGTGTGTGGTGCGAGCCGGAGGACGACGAGGATGAAGATGACGAGGACGATGACGATGAGGGAGATCCATGCCCTGGAGCTTGGGACACGGGGCGTGAGATGGGCGGCTGTTTGCCGAGGTTGCTCAGCATGCGGTTGTTGGGCAACTCGCCCGACGACTCGCCTCGGATGCGAATGAATCCAAAGGTGTTCTTGATGGCCGATGGAACGGCGTTGAGGTTGGCGGCAAATTCGAAGTCGATCAAGTGGTCCAGATTGCTATCATATTTGGACAATGGGGCAAGGATGGCCGAGAACTTTTGCTCGATGGGTCGTTTGAACAAGAGGACCTCACCACTGGAGGCGTGCTTCACCAAGCGTTCGATAAAGTCATTCAGCTGGAAACAATGGCGAAAAATGATCAGTTCGGGTTCAGGTTGGTTTCTAGAGTTAAACCATTGTAAGCATAGGCTACCTACATTCCTCTCAATTGCCAGACACCCCTAAACCGCTCGAGACGAAACGGGGAACAAATAACCCCGACAAAAGAATCTCATTCAAATTCACCCAAATTGGACAAGTGGGAGCAACCCCCAAATTACCATTGCTCAATGTCATTGCCGTTTCGAATGACTGTCGTTCACAAATTCACTTCCAGTTGTCAAAGTAAAATGCACTTTTCCGATTTCCCCGTCAACATGATGTCGCCCGCACTTTCACGCTTGGTACGTACGTAGCTCCTACTACGTAGTTCATCGTCGGAACTTTAAGACCAAACCAAGCTCAGACTGAGCTCTGTTCGAGTGCGCTACGGTCTTGCAGTTTACGCATACATACAACACAATGGTTGAGGAGCAAAGTGTGCCATCGTATTTCAACAAGACTTACCTGGTAGATTTTCTCTACAGTCTCTTGCGACTTCTCCGTGTAGAGAGCCACTCCGGCTTGACGACTCGAATGGACGGCCTCCAAGTCTCGAAGGATCTCGGCTTTTCGCTCTTCCATGGCATTGGCGTAGTATTGAAATGCCTCATTGATTTCCTTTTGGGTCTTGACGAAATGATTTCCTAGCCTTTGCGAGGCACCCTCCGTGTTCTTGAGATTTGAGCAGATCTCATTGGCCTTAGCTTTGCCTTCTTGCACGAGCTGGTGGATGGCTTCAAGCTCTTGAAGGTCAGCATTGTTCTGTTGTTGTTGTTGTTGCTGATGGTGGTGATGTTGCTGCTGTTGTTGAGAGGAGAGACAATGTTGCTGTTGCTGTTGTTGTTGCTGAGCCTGGTGAAGGACCAAAGAGCTGTGGGTGTTCACTGAGGGCTCCGTCATCGAAACCAAGTGAGCATCAAAAGTTGGCATAAACTAGAAAGTAAATGGAAGAAATTGCAATCAGATACTTTTAGCCAAAAGCAAGTACATATTCCTTCGTCACTTATTACGGGTAAAGTAATTTAACGCCATCTTGAAACATCGACTTGAATCCGTTGTTTTGCGTGGCACTCTTCAGATTATTCGGGCCATTTATCTGTATCAAATGGGCTATAACTCTCTACGGTTGGACGTACAATTCTATGAAGTGGTGCTGGATATCCCATTTCGTGCACGCTTACCCGCCGCCACGGCCCCACTTTCTTCCTCAATTCCACAAACAATTGAAGATCGCGGTTGAATAAATCCTCATAAAGTTTAGCTTTTAAGTGCCAAACTTGGTTGGCGTATCCATGGACCCTCGCCCAAGAACGGCGGAGACCCATGACGGATCGTTATTGCCGACGAGGCCATGGCTTCGCTTTAGCCATTGCCTTAGCCATCGCCTTACTAGTCTGCGTGTTTCACACTCTTGTTGAAGTTCGGAAAAAGTGCCACTTGACATAAATCAAAATAATCTCGAGTCGGCCAATAAATGGCGAATTTGCTTGATGCTCTTTTTTTTCTTCCACACTTCGTCCTCGTTCTCTCGCTTTGCAACAAGACAGGGGGAATTTTGAAAAGAAGAAGGAAAAGAGAAAGGACTAAAATTCGGGAACTTTTCGTTTGCGCCACAACTCAGCACGACGAATACTGTAAACCAACGAACCAACAGGGGAAGGAAATTGAACACCATGATTTGGACTGGCGTTTCGTGTTCAGCCCTCCTTTTTCCCCATGTCGTACTACCACTACTACGTACGTCTATCTATCTATGGTGGTTCACACTGCGACAATTCAACTTTTGTTCCAACTTCCCTTGAACCAACATCATCACTTCTGCTCTTCCGTCTACGTACATACAAGCCACGTACTTTTCACATTAGGGATTAAAAAAATGGGTTGTCACACGACACGAAAAGAGACCCTCGAAGACGGGTCAAACTTATAAAACTCGTTGGCAGTCGGTTCTTCGTCCCTTCGGACGTGCTAAGTGGAAGTTGGTAGAAATCTATGACTTGGAAAAGTTTTAATCCAATGAGTGAAAGACACCAATCCCATCGAGATGTGGCGAAGACTGCTCTCAACTCATTGAATTCATAGCCTAGTAATTATTTCCACTGAAAACGCGATTGTTCATTCTTAGTCCGACAACTCACTCTGCCCTGCCATTTGTTTTGGACCTGCGTTGTGCTCATATTTTGAATTTGGATAAATACTGAAACTCAAGAAAAGTGCGTGGTTGAAGGTACTATCGCCTTAAATTGTTTTCCAACCCAGTGCTTGACGACAATGATTGTTCAAGATGTATGTTTGATTCCGATATTCAGAACGAACCAAAGGCTCATCAAAAGAAGTGGTCTTACCCAGATTAAACGAAGAAAAGGTGGATTGTCGGATGATGAGGTTAAAAGCTAAAAATTGAACCACTAAAATGTTCAAACTACGATGACGATATATTGACTAGTGGAGGGGTTGAAATCGAATAAATTTCAACACTCAATAATGCCATGTGAGCTGGTGGAATTAGCTGATTTTCACAGATTCATCGAGTGCGATCAGATGAATGTCCAGGAGCAACCAGCACAAAGTATTATAACTGAAGACATTCCAAACCTCTGCGTCTGAATATATGTATTCAAATGTGATTGTTCAAAATTCGTTATGGGAGGACAACTGCAGGATTTTCAAATTTCAAGCCAATCGTCACAATTCTATTTCACACCATCTTTTTTAATTAGTGGTTCTTAAGGCAAAGTACGTTTGTCAAAGTGCTCTTTAGGAAAGTGCTTTCGCTTATATCCTCACATTGCTTGAACAATTGAGTTATCGTGATTCCTGTTACCAAGACTACAACTCACATGTCAAACGAGAGCGAGAGCAAGAGCATCTCCCTTTTCTCTTTCTCTGAAGTTCCCAAGTTCTTTCTCTAAATAGGCCGTCCTTAATTCAAACTTCATTCGAATGGCCGTAATTTCTATTTTCTCATTTAGATTGAGGACAAGAATTTCTTTCCGTGTATAAAAGCGAAATACAATATTTGATGGTGGTCATCATTCCATTTCAGTCCTATTGCGTGTGTTCGATCTTCATATGGATAAAAAGGACAAGTGGACAAGATTTCATTAAGTTACGTTATGTGTGCAAACCCAAAAGCTAAGAAAGATACACATTACAGAGAATATGACTCAGCCAAAACTCTGCGGTGTGTTAAATAAGAAAGATTTCCCATTGATAAAAAATTTGTTTGCAGGAAAGCACCACGGTATTAAAGGCTTGTTATAGCACAGAAAATGCCTCCGCTGAGTAAACTGAATTGCAGGAAAGCTAGGCTTCGCAAAATCAAAAAAGATACCAATTTGTGCCATAAAAACAAGCCAATAGCTCTTGACTAAACACTCGTGTACAAGCCATCATAGATGTTCTATCACTTACATTATTTCCCAACGAGATGAAACCTCCTCCTTCTGCGAGCGCTGGAACGCCAAAATCTGACAAGAGACCGGCCACACCTCCATTCCGCAAGGGCGTATCAGCGTGACATGAAGGACAACTGATCTTCTCGGGGTGATCTTGAATTCGTTCCAGGCACGCTTGGCAGAATGTATGCAGGCACAACAGTACTTTAGGTTGAGTCAAAGATCCATGACAAACCAAGCATTTCGAGGAAGACGAGCTGCTGGCTGACACCGACAAACTGCTGGAGGCAAACAAAGAAGGCTGTCCCAATGGAGACGATCCCAGTCCTGAAGAAGAGGGCGAGGCCGCCGAGGACGCAGAAGAGCCCACATGTTCGGCCATGGACGAAGGCCCCGTACTCGAGCCCCCGTAGGCATGGCTGCTGGTACTGTTTCCACCTAGACCGGACTCCACGCTACTGTGATCGTTGACCTGGTCCCCGCAAAGAGAGCCTACGCCTGCACCATTGAGACTGTCGATGGAGGGAGTGGGAGAGGCCATCTCACCAGACTTCTGTCTGACCATGCCTCTCAGGCCCAAGGGGTGGGGTACGGAGAAATCGTTGACGGCGAGGATCACGGGTCTGGGAACAACGTAGGATGCAGTGGGCACTACCGCACTGGAGGCAAGGGTTGTGATGGATGGTGATGAGTAGCCGGATGCTGCGGGATGACCTTGGACTTCAATGATGACGATTGGGGAAAGTGCCAGGGCACTTTATAGGATGCTGAAGGAATGCAGGCGACCAGAAACGTTAAGGTTTATGCTCCATGAAATTGGCGCGGTTTTCGATCACACCTGGAATAAGCAGAGCACAAACACTGAATAAGTATGAGAGATCTTGTTGAGTATGTCAGTGCAATCAACGGGAGGAAAAACGGGGCTAGTAAAAGGGCCGGGGAAGCAGAGGAAGAGCGCGCATTATTGCTCTACAAAATTGAGCTGACCGACGGGCAGCCCAAAATTTGTGGCAACAAACTCAAATCTCGTACGTTGTGAGCTGAAAGAGCTTCACCACAACCTAGACCACCTAATTCTACGCACGGTTAGAGATTTTTCATCTTGTTGTTGCAACCTTCACTTTCGCCCGCCCATCCTGTGAACTAGGCAAACGCTAGCCTATGTACCCACTCACCGCCCATCTTTTAGCTAGAAGGAGGAGGATCAAAAGACTCCCAACTCTGGTTGCTGTTTGTTCTGTCCACCTCAAGGTGACACTCGTCGATGGACGGTGAAGGATAGAGAGTCTCTTTGCCCACAAACACGGTAGCAACAACACGACCAACTCTTGGGGAGAGGTGGAAGGAATGGTGGAAGTGAATGTGTTCACTAAAGCGAGTCCTCAACGGACTCCTCCTAACAGCTCGAATAGTGCGATCGGCTGGGATTGAGGAGGAACATGGTAGTGAAACTCTTTTCTTCAGAACTGGATTGCGGAACTAGGTATAAGGTCTTGCCTGCTTGCCATCCATCCATGTTGGTAGTAGCTCCCGTTCACCCTAGTGGAGAGCTTTTGGGGTCAACTGACCATTGAACACCCAATTGCTGTGGCGATTTTCAGGACTCTTCTTCTGCTTAACTTAACAACAACAACGACAACAATTTGCACAGGATATAAACCGTATTGGGATGAATGGGAATGGAAAATGACTACCAAGAAGACAGAGACTAATAAAGGAGGAGCACGAACACCAAAATGTTTTGTTGCAATGCAAATGCGATGGTTTCAAAGATGACATCTCGGCTTCATTTCCAGTTATTGAAAGGCGAGTGTCTTCGCCCAAACGCCGTTGCATAATCCACGGACATCTAGAATTTCCTGGACGGCGCACGGCAAATCAGGGGTGACCAAGATCAAGTGGAGAAGCACAAAAGGAGAGAACGTGCTTTTGAAAGAAGAAAGTCTCAGTTTTTAAAGAATTGATGATTATCCATCAACTTGCAACGGTTTGGGATACACTTCTGGAATATTTGAATAACAAAATGCATTACTCAAGCAAAACACTAAACTTGTAATGCCTCTTCATGGTTTCAATGAACAGATAAAACACCCTTAGAACATTCTACTATCTTACCTCTTACTCAGCCTAGAACACACCTTTTCAATGAATAAGGTTTATTTGCATCATTCTAACTTATACCGATCATTGAACTAACTCATAAACAAAAAATAAGAATAGAAAACACATGAATACATGAAAATATTAAGACAAATTTGACTGTCAATGAAACTTACAAAAAAATAAGCTAAACTAGAAATAAACTGACAATAGATCGATAGAAATGAGACAATATGAATCACAATCAACTTTAACATTTTGAAACAGTTCTCATATCTTTAATTTGGTCTCTAAAAGACATCTTTCTAATATACTATTGCATTATGAACAAATAAAGTAAAACTAACCAGTCTTTCACTATGTATCTTACTTGATACCAAGATATATTTTCCTGTTGAATGTTCTTATATCCAGGTTAGACTAGTCTTTCATGAAATTCTTTAACAATTCAAATCATGAAGTTCTGAAGAGAAGCAAAGAAGGTTATGCCAAATTAAAAGTCCTTGTGTGTCAAACTTGGGAGCACGTTGGAAAATAGTCAAAAATTGGATATTTAGGCATCCTTGACCATAATTACATTGTACGTATATGATGAATTATATACTTTTTTTTGTTTGTTTGTTGCGGATTTTCTACTACCGCTACAAGGAATGCGATTCCCTGTAAACAAGGATCTCTCCCGACAGCTTCAATTCGATCCCCAACAGGATTCGAACCTACGCCGTCTGGGGAAGCACTTTTTTTTTACCCTCGGCTCTTATAAGAACGCATTAGTACGCGCGACCACTCTGGCTTCCTTATACATTACAGTATTTATGCTAGCTCATAGTATTCTTAAGTTTAAATAAAATGATTTTCAGACAACGGTTTGGGATACACTTTTGGAATATTTGAATGACAAAATGCATTTTTCAAGCAAAACACTAATTTTGTAATTCCTCCTTAGGTCTGAAATCTAGATTTTCAACTTGTTTGCATCAATATCAATTATAACTATAAGGTGCAAGTCTATCTTATGGCATATGGACCTTAACCCACACGCAAATTCACTACTTAAAACTGCTTGAACAACTCTTAACCATACTGAGATTGTCCTGAAATCAATGACACGATCGTACAATAAAAGAAATTCGAAGATGAAACCATCAATTCTAGAACATGAATTTATGCCAAGGTGACAACCCTTAAAAAAATCGATTTCTAATAATCAATAAAGATTGCCATGCCTTATTTAAGTTCAGGATAAGGCGTGGATGAGCAAAATCTATGTAAATTGTTCAAGCCGGGTAACAGATAAGCTCAAAAAAACGCCGTTATGTTGTTCAAGTTGTTTCTTGAATGAGCGTGATGAAACTCCGCGTTTTAGTCCGGGGGAGAATTTCCGGGGGAAATATAGTTCCTAATCCATTTTCAAGATGAATTTGCGTGGCATTTTTAAAGCAAGACGACACCGAACGAGGGTAGCAAGAGCTGAGTGAAGGAAGACAACAGGGCGCGGAAATAGAGTAGAGCTACTCTGGATTTGCGCAAGCGATGAAGAGAATTCAGACGAACAGATTCCTTTGCACAGGCTACACTTTTATAATATTTACACTTTAAGTAACTTTATCATAATCCTCAAAAAAAGTTTTAATCGTCTTACCTTCATTCAGTTAGCTTTCTGAGAGGCCGGCCTCGCACTTCTGATATTCATGAGAACATTGAGCACCTAGAGAGCTTTCTAAGACACTACAAGACTTTGAACAAAACCCACTGATTAGGGAATGATGATGCATTGGAAAATAGACACTAAAACACTCTTTATAAATTATGAGCCACATGAACTTTGGTGCACGACTTAAAAGAACTGAGCTTGTTTTAATTCTTCAGGGTGTCTCCCGCAAATCAGAAAAACTGCACACAAAATCAATCGTGTAGTGTTTTAAGACTATTGAAAGACACTTACGGTCTGAATGATTTTATTTGAAAGGTCTTCATTGATATTAGTCGAAAAAGCAAGCAGATTTTTACTTGACAAGCCTCAATTGTGGTGTCTTGAAAGTTTGAAGAAAGGCTGGATTATGTGATCTTCTAATCAAAACTAAGAAAAAAACCTTATGCCATTCTGGATCCTATTTTCAGACAAATTATTTGAACACTCACAAAAGGCTTTAAAGTTCATTACACTTTACATTGACAGGTTTTGTCCAATATGTTGCAAAATAAGTTCTTAACAATATTCTGACTGTTTTGGTCACCATTTTTGATTTTCATCTTCTCTCTTCAGGGATCCTGTGGCACGTTGTCTTCTTAAGATTAATTATATTTGAACCAAAAAATTAGGACAGACCAGCTGACTTAAAGTGTGGCAAAACAGTAAGTTAAGTCACCTTTGTATAACTTTCAAACCAATTATTGCTCTTGGGGCCAATCAATGAGCATCTTAAAGTCATTTTGAACATTGCAACAGTTGCATCAAGCAACCCTTAATCTAGAAGAGGCCTCATCTTTGGCAGTTCGCCCAGCCAAATTAGCCAGAAGACCAAAGAGGCTGCTCTAAATTTCCGGCTGAATTGGCATTCGATCCTTGCCTTTCACTTGATTTGGCTCACCTCCGGCCAGTTTTGCCGTGCCGTGAAAAGTCCACCTCTATTCTAGATGTTCTTGCATAATCAGACATTAGGCTAACAGCATTGTTGAGCAAAAATTGAAGTTACCGAGTACATCGAGTTAGTTTACTGATGTGTCCTATTATATCACATCACCACCCTGACCGGTTTTTTGGATTGATTCACGGGAATGCTAAATGCATTCGAGTAAGACAGAGAGCTGTGAGCTGAAGAAAAAGAAGACAAAGACTACATGCCCAATCCAAAACAGATGACTGGATAGATGGATAAACACGGAAATCCTGAAAGGGATTGGACGTTACCGACACTGTTGCGTTCCCAAATACCCACAAACAAATACCTTATGCACACACGCCAAAGGCTCGTGTGACACAATTGCCTTTGTCTTGGATTCTTGATAGCGGGTGAACTCGGTGAAGACATTGAATATTACATACATGACACGACTACCACAATATAATTGCCCACGTGAGAGCTCTGTTAAAAAGAAACCGACACTTTGTTGTCTTTATTTTGTGATCATCAACTATTGTATTTTTTGAGAGGACATGGTTTCTTCGAGGCCGAGCACGTCCATTGGATAGGTTGATCGTTCTACCGTGTTTGCTCCAGTCTGTGTCCCCACTGTATTCCGATGATATTCGGTTCCATCTCAGAAAGCAGCACTTGGCACTTGGCCGCCAACTGGCACAGGAAAATTAATAAATCAAACAGAAGGACTTTTGACGTATCTTCGCTTTTCTTTTATCCCTCTCTTGGTTTGCCCTCTAAAACAAGCAGGCAGGCAAACTGGCGCAAAGGGAACACTGGCAAGCAAGCTCCTCGAGTCTTTCGTTGGCATACCATTATCAGTCACTAGCATCAAACACTGACAATTTAGAGAGAAGAAAGTAGCATTGTGCTAATACATATATTGAGGATTGGTATGGTATGGACTGTTCTCATGTATGACATTCATAAACACCGAGAAGCTCCTCGTGACACATTCTCAAACATGTGTCATCAACTGGAATACATCGAGAGTTGTCCTCCTTGCCAAGATTCCACATGGACACGCCAAGGTTTATGGGTACTGTCTTATTTTCCGTTGAGATGATTTGGCCATGAGAAAGAAAGAACCCTCTCGTTCTTAATTTTCAGCCTTGGGAAAAAAGGAATCCTATCCTTCCAGGGTCTACATGGAGAGGCGTGGAGAAAAGTTCATCATAATACACTTCCGACTTTACAACTGCCCTTCAAAGGAGTAGTTTCAAATATGATCAAAATTGGTGTGGAAAACAAGAACGTGCGTATGTCCTCAATCAAGCCAGTTTGCAGTCCGCTCATCCTCTCCCACAACCTTGGTGGGACATGAAAAAACTCTTGTAGCAACCTCCTTTCCTCTGCTTCCAACTACCGGTAGTTCATGCCTCAAAACACTAAGCTCAGCGGCCCAGTTTTATGCGGTAACTCGAAGTCTGCTTCTCGGTTAAGTGGGAGAGAAAGGGAGGAAAAAAAGAAGAGCCAGATAGGCGAGCGTTCATCTTGATCCACGTTAAGATATGTGGAAAAATGGCATCATGTTATAACGTATGGTGGTATGATTCATCAGTCTGGCACAACTCGCTCAATTGGCTGATTCAGCTCACCCACTTGTGTTTTGGACGGTCGAGCAATGGCCGTCCTCCCTAGCACAGACCAACTAGCTCAACTGTTTGCGTGCGTTCCATGATCTCGGGTGACCGACTATTGAAACCCACCCAAGTGCAGTGCCAGTTGGCCTACTCCTTCGTTGTCTATCCATCCATCTATCCATTTATCCATCTATCTATCCATCTCGTATGTACGTGCGTACATACAGCACGAGTCTCTAGCTACATACATACTGAAGGTAGTAGGTAGCTACCTCAGTTTTCTCTCTCTCATCGCTGTCCAATAGAGCACATCGACGACGAATGGAGAACGAGGAGAAAGGCCGGCAGCACGAAATTTGATCTCATTTTGACATCTTCTGATCCCGGGCTCAGCACCACTGGCTCTGACTAAAATTTCTTCGCTGCCAGGGCCCCGTCAACCCTCTCGAGGGATAGTAAATTACAACATCTATCACATGTCCTCGCAGTTTTAATCAATCAATGAGATTGATTTTTCCCCTGTCCTCTCGGATGAAACGAGTTCATCCCAGTAGAGAACAAGCCACGTGGTTGTTGGGATTACCATTCATTTTTTCCCTCCCTTGGTCGGACGTCAAGTTTTGTCTTCCAGTACGATTACGTTGAGTCTTCTTCAAAGGTTCTGTCATTATTTAATTATGATTTTCCATCTTCATTGTCTTTTTTCCGTCGTCCATGATCTCAATTTCCTCATTTTTAATAAGGCCTTAGATCCCAATGGATCCCATCGTGTGCACTGTCACCACCCAAAGGACTCAGCTCCAGTCCCTTGCCCGATCCCCCTCTACTTCGCTCTGTACTCAAGGATGGCCCTGGAATAGTAATCCATGATCCGTTCAAAATCGTCAAATCAAGATCGCGTGCCAGTGAATCTGTCTACAACACGCCTCAAAATCTGGGTCAATATGACCTTCTCTTCACCTGTTTTTTTTTTCATGTTCAGCTAGAGAACCGTTGTTCCTCTGTCTTAGTGAACAATTGCGTTACAAATGAGTCAGAAGTGAGAGTTGGAATAGGGAAATACTCTTTCTTCAAGCTTCGGTCTTGTTCCACTCTTTCGGGAACAAGAAACAAATCTTTTGACAATTTTCTTCACATTTCTCTCATCAGCACACACCTACACATGCAAAGACAAAGAGCTTGGTTGGTGTAAGATCAAGTTGGAAGCAAACTTGATCATTTGGACTTGGCCTTAAAATACCTGCTCATTGCATAAATACTTCTGAAACTGCTCCTTCCAGTTTAAACGAACACCAGAGAAGTTGTAATTGGCCTTGAGGTGCACAATTATCACGTGAGGATTACATGGCGAGAACAGGTGTTCTAGTCTCAATTTGACACAAATGGAGCTGCTGCTCATCTAGGAATGTTAAACGAAAGCAAATCTGTGTTTTCTTGAGGCGTGGCAAAAAATCCTCATTTCTCATTAAAAATGCTCAAACTCATAGATTAGGGACTCCACACTTTAAAATGCTTTTCATTGATGGAACAACGCGTTTGGAGGTGAATGATTTAAAGTACAAGAATCATCTTGAACTTCGAATTTGAGTTTTTTTTTTTAAATCGACTTCGAATTACATTTGCTAGTGTTCAGAAGTTGACTCTCGTCTTGGAAACTACTAAAAGATGTTGCAAGAAGAATCGAACCTGCAACTTCCGTGGTGAAAAGCCGTTGTGCTGACCCCTAAATCCCCACACGCTTGTTTTGTTCCAATTCACGGAAAAAGGGTTGCTGGAACAATCAAACATGCCCTAGTTGCTCGCAAAACGAACGAGCGGTTAGCTCACAACCAGTTTCGAGATCGAGAATTATTTGTCCGAGGTTGAAGATCTGCCCCATTTACCAAATAACGGGGCACAAAATAGCCCCATTTCCAAATAGTGTTTTACCGGCGGCGAGGCGTTTGGAGAACGACAGTGATGACAAAAGGTTGAAGATGTTAAGTTCCAGATCAGGGGTAAAAACGGCTCTCGGCAAGAAAGTATGTAAGTAAGAAAGTAAGGGGCAGTCAAGTCACCAAGAGAACAGGACTGGAGAAGAAGTCGGGAAAGAAAGAGCCGAGGCCGACGAGGTGGATGCTTGCTAGCTAGCTAGCAAGCAATCTCCTTGACCATGAATTTAGAGCCATTTTTACGGCATACGGGATCAGGACCGACAATGGCCATCATGCTGGTAACGAGGAGCATGGATCGAGCGGCAAGGAACTTGGAACTAGGGGAGGAACACAATTCACGAAAAGCTTTGAGCTTCTTTCCAATCCATTGAAAGTGGTACAAAATCACCACTTCGTCTTCCTCGTCAGCATAAAGGGAACGCCTAAGGAAGAGCCCCATTCGTTTGGCAGGACCCAACCTCGCTTTGCTTTCATGATGACGAGCTAACACTGACTAATCCTTCCATATCGAATCCAATTAAAAGTGAAATTGAACACTCACATTTTCATGTGATAACTAGAGCGACCGAAAATATTTAATTAAATAAAAAATATTTTAAATATAAATATTCTTAATAATTTAAATATTTTGCGTTTTTGAGCAGTTTTTAAATATTTGGGCCTTTTCCACTAAAATTAAAGGAAAATTCCCGTTTTTCATTGAAATATTCCAAGAATCTCCACAATTTCAGCAAATCTTTTGAAATTTTGACATAAAATCTGACCTTTCCAAAAACTACATTGCTAAAATCCTCCATTTTTTTAAACATGTATGACTCTTTTTGATGGGAATAGGCAAAGTAAAATGGAAAATATGCGTGGGAAATAAATACTTGGTTTGCTTGGCCTCAAAATTACATTAATGGATTTTAATCTTACATAGAAAATCGTAACTCCAACAGGAAAAAAATTCGAAAACTCTAGTTTGAATATTCAACGGAACCTTAGGCAGTAAAATGTATTAATTAAATGTAGGGTATAAGTAGGGACTGCCAAGAATAACCAATTTTCATTGCCCGGTATGATTTTTTAGCACAGAAGATTTGTGTACTAATATTTCTGCCATTAGCAATTTTTCATCAAATATTTGGATTTTTTAATCAAAAATACCAATTTATCACTCCAAATTCCTCACAAATTTAAATATTTTTTAAACATTTGGTTGTATTTAAATATTTCTTTAAATATTTTGATATTTTTTCCTTAAAATATTATTTAAATATTTGGCTTTCAAAATTAAATATTTTCGGCCGCTCTAGTGATAACTAAGGCTCGGATAAAGTTGTTGTTTTTTGGGCTAAAGTTGCAGTTTTATAGGCCTAAAGTTGCAATATTTTTAGTTAAAAGTTGCTCAAAAGTATAAACCTATTCTTTAGTATATACTAAGTATAAATGCAAGTAAAAGTTTGACAAAAGTGGCAAAAAAATTGCCATTTTCTGGCCAAAATATGTCACTTTTTTGCTTAAACTTTGGCTTCGTAATGAACGAAGTTTTGTTTTGCACAAATGATTCTATTCGAGCAAAATGCCGCAGAATATTAGTGATCGAGGCAAAAAAATGCCCAAAGTTGCTGTTTGTTGCGAAAAAAACGAAAAGTTGCTAATTTTGATTAAAATGGCTAAAAGTTAGAATTTTGGCGCCAGTTACATTTAGCAACTTTATCCGAGCCCTAATGATAACGTTCCACGTGTCCAACAATGGAGGAAAAGGACCACAAATACTCGTCGTTATCCTAGGATATATCTTCTTCGAAACTCCTTCTTTTCTCCAATCGTGGCAAGTGCAAGAGTTTGAACACTCGCAAAAGTTTGGAATAAGAGGGGATCGCAAACATTCTCGAGTCCATTCGAAATATATGAACGTTATGTATGTGGCGAGACAGGCACAAAAAACGAGCCCGAGGAATCGATGCAAGGATTCCCACATGATTGGGCATGAGCTTTTGAATGCGAAAATGGGTGTCCAGTCCTGGGGTCAAATTTCCCGGTCCAATTTTGATTGGAATTTTTTTTCTTCAATTTTTGCTGTCATTTTTTGTCCCCATCTCCCTTATTGCGCCTTATCAATGATTTACTGTTCGTCAAGAACAGATTATGCTTGGTTCAAAAGTTTGGCTGTTGTTTTTTCCTCCAATTCGAACAAGAGGTCGCGAGTGGTTGAGCACAAGTCTTACGGAAGGAGCCTCTTCACTGACTGACTGTGTAGCACCCTACCATCCAACCAACCAACCATCTTGATCTTGGTCTTGTCCCATTTGCGGGACTCTGGGTAAGCCATAGCAGACAGAATGACCGGATGGAGGGCTGACTGGCCTCGATCGCTAGTTCGCCTCCCCTCTGAACGCGTCGTTTATCACAATCTAGTCAATGAGCTGACGACGAAAATGGCCCGAATTCAAGAGTCAGTCAGATCGGTTTGGATGGAAAACCACCCGATTTCATCACAATCATACACTTCTTTTGATCCAATCATGAAGCTTCAAATACCTGAACTCATGGACTCTTTCAAAACCAGAGCAGCCAATGCATAAGAACGTAGCATTATAATGAGAAGATAAAAGTTCGAGAATGTTGCGTCAATACAAATAATTAACAGTAGAACTAATACTTCATTGCAACGTATTTCAAACAAGCCAAACATACATAAATATTGATTAACAAAAGAAGTTATATTGAACAGTAGCTCCGATCGATACCAACTTATTGCAAATTCGCTAAACATGGAATTGGTTACATTTCATTGGGAAATGAAAAACCAGCAACTTGCTTTTTACATGTACGTTTATCCATTGTCAGCTGTTCAAATTATTATTTAAATGGTTGGCTTCAAATCGAAAGGTCCTCTTTTCTGAACGATCAACGATTTTTTGGGGAGTTAGAGGGACATTGAGTGGTTTGGAATGGCCCAAAATCGATTAAATTTGACAAACCCAACGCACGCACAATGCATAAGGAACCTTAATCACATTTTTGATTGAAACGATCCTGCGCACGCTTTTTTTATCTCTAGAGCAATCCGTCATAAAAGGAAAGCCCCTTAACAACGAAGTCAATGTGGAATGAGCCTAATTCAATCAAAATCCCAATTGTCGACGTCCGGCGGGGACGATGATTAGGACGGGACAATGCAATTGTCAAGCTAGTTTCGAACACAAACAATCTGATTAACTTGGTGCTCCTCATCAGGCTAGCTCGTCTCCGGGTCAACTCTTATGCATTCAGACACTTGGGTACTGCGAACACGAACGACCTCGAAGCATTCGGGCGATTCTAGCCACAAACGAGGAAATCATACAAATGCTTCAATCAATTTCTTCTCCTGTTTGTTCTTGCCTTATTGATGTTAATGTTTCTCTGCCCCACATTGGATTGAGTGTGTCTGGACTGGACAACATTTCTCATTGGCCTAAGAGCCCCTTTTTGTTTTGTTTGTTTTAAAAGCTTCGCCAATTTCATGGCTCAGGTCCCTAATTTATTGCGTTCAAAACCTCTAATGATTCTGGCAGTCCCAGAGAGGGAAACTAATGATTCAAGAAACCAATGGAAAAAGCAGACCCAAGGAGCCTTTTTGTGGGCTTGGATTTTAGGATCCACTTTGGTCTTCTCAGAACGTCATTTCGTCGGTCGATTCATTAGAGGACAGACAAATCAAGACTAGGCCACCCCTCCGACCCCAACAACCTCTTTTGCCATTCCAACTTCTCATCGTGATCCAACTTGGTGGAGTAATTTACACAATCCAACGGCATTGAAAATTAAACAATGCAGAAAATTGCCGCAATGTTTTTCGCGACTCAATTTTTACTACCAGTGTCCCCGTCACTTAGTGACTCTCCCCCACCGTGGTCTCAAGGGGCATCACCACACTGAGACCCAACCACGTAGACACAGACACACGGATCCGAGACGAAAAAGAAGACGAAGGAGGCGGAGGACGACAACAACAACAACAACAACGACGACAGGAAAAAAGTTTCTTTTACGTCTCTCCGAGAAGCAAGTTCAGTTGAACAAGGACAAAGAGCAAGAACCAGAAGAAGAGGAATGGAGTTGACGATGGTTGGTGAAGAAGTAACTCACCACCACTAAAGTTGGCGTAAAACTTTAGGTGTTTGAACTTGTCGTCACGAAGAAAGAGAGTAAATAAGTTGATGTGGACTCGAGCACGAGGAACTAATGGCAAAAGTCAGCCCAAGATATTGTCATAAGCGAAGCATTACTAACAATTGCACGCCCATGATGATAATAGTTAATAGAGTGTAATTGTGATTGTGCTTCAATAGTGCCCAATAACAGACATCAGCTGGGCCCACGTCAATCGTTTTCCTGATGACAAACGATGTCGATCAATTTATTTCATAATGACAATATAAGGCGGATAATTCAATTGGTCAGTAATTAAGCTTTTGATTTGTTCAGTGGATTCAAGTCAGAAGAACCATTTGTCACATAGACTGGATGAAAATATGGCCATGAGTACAAGAAATGAGATTTGCCAGCCAGACCCAAGAAGCTATGAGATCCCATGACATTGAAACAAGTTACCCGGATGGCTCTCTAAAGCGATGATCCCTTATTTGATAGATATTTTCGAGCTCTGCATTTGCTGTTCTCGTCTTTCATTTTCAGAATTGGAGAAAAGGCCAATTCAGGTGCGCTCAAAGGCGCTATTTGCATTGAATGGGCCGTTGCTTTAGGTTTAGATTGAAGTCCCTTCAACACAATTTGAAGTGCCGTGACCCAAAAATGAGGCATCTATGTTTTTCGCCGTTTTCTTGAGCCGCCATCTTTTTTTCCCTCCTACTGTTGAAAAATCTCGGGTGTGCCGACTGACTTTTTCCCTGGGTTCGTTCCTTTTGTCGTCATAGTAAGAAGATTGAGTCAAAGAAGATGAAACAGCCACAACAACAACGTAGGAAATTGTAATCCAAGACCAACTCCTCAAAAGAACTCATTAGCCGCTTATTGCCAGCCACTCAGCCCAACAGAGTTTTGACAAGAGCGTCATGTTCACATTATTGACCACAATATCATCAAGTCAACGAGGAGAAGGAGGAGAACATGATGAAGAAGATGAAGAAGAGGAGGAGGAGGAAGACGATGGATGGATGGATTGCTGTATGTACGGAGACGACGATGGAAAACCAAGAGATACATTGATATTCTGAGAACCGGATGTTAACTTCGCGACCATCACGAGTTATGGTCATTGGAGCACAACTAAAAGCCTCCTTTCTCTGCCTTGCTTGAAGTCGCATGCAATTTCCCTCGGGATTTTGGAACACTTGGCTAGATAGGGCGACAAAAAAGGCCGCGAAACTATTAGAACTAGGTGCAAAAACTGCCTAATTAAGCACTTTACTCCCGCCTGTTCCCGACTTGGAACGACTTAATAACAATGTAGAGAGTCACCAAATTAATGCAAGGGTAGCCAATTGCTAGTTATCAACACGATAGTTGAAAAGGAAGACTTTGGTTGCATGGGAACTTCCGGGAAGCAGGAACAGCTTTCACTTTACGGCTCTACCATGTGTCGAGGCATTCTTCATGACAAAAAGCATTTTCTCAGACAATGAATTAAGGCCAAATAAGAACTTTGGAGGAGGAAATTGTTCTTGAATGAGGACAAAGACGATCCTCACAACGGCTGCATGGAAGCTGTCAAGATTTAATAGTGATATCACGCTGGAGCAATATTCTCCACAACCTACCAACCAAACAAATATAGCTGACAACTTGGCCAGAAACCAGGTCTTCTCCCCTGTCAATGAGTGAGCTACCAAGGCTAGGAAGGAAGTGAGTGAGTGTGAGAGAAAGAGAGACAGAGAGAGTGTATGTGTGTGTGGAACCAGATTCGAGTCCTGACACAAAATAGAATAGACAGCTTATTTCGAGGCCATGATCCATGGGAGCATGCATTTGCGTTACCCAGTTCGCTTAATAAACTAGATAATGAAGGCCAAAAATGGGTGTGCAAACACAACTTGTTTGACTTTGTCCATTTCAAAATAAAGAGCAATCAACAAACTTAAAATACGATTTCAAAACGAACTGGCCCACAGAGTCAGTAGTCTATCGTCAGTTTTGAACTTAAACACTAAAACTTTCAACAAATAAGTGGAACAAGCACATCCGGCAACCCGAGCTTGAATATTTGACATAATTTGGAAGTGACTCGAGCAATAAATGGTTAGAGCCAGTTCCATGGAGTGCGTAGGACTGATCCAACATCTAAGGACCCTAACCAGAAGCCCAACGATACCTCATTTGATTGCCAATCGTGACTTCTGCCTTCATGACCTCGCAATGATTTGAGAGAACAAGTGACAGCTGTGACATTGGATTAGGTGCCAGTAGATGACTTTCATCCAGAGAGAAAGAAAAGTGAGGTACAGTATACTGGCCTCAAAACGTGCCCCTCCCACGGAATATGTACGCCGGTAGCACAGTCGCGACTCTGAAAGCAGTCAAGCAATGTCCTGGTATTTTTTCTCCAAATAATAGCGTGTGTCCATTCTAATTTGTTTGACAAACCCACTAGGCAACTCTCCACTACCCTTGGAGCTTCATCATGGTTATTGTGGTGAAGTGCGGAGAGAACGAGAGAGAAAGACAGGAAGAAAGACCGACGAGAGCTGTTCCACTCACATTGCCAATGCCAGTGAACGAAGGCTATGACAAAGTCTTTCTGCAGAGCTATCACGTTCGAACCGGACTCAACAATTGTGGGAACAAAGTGGCTTTGCGGGGTGCTTTTCACAAACCACCTGGTATGTACGTACATTCCGATGAGTCGCCAGTACTTCAACGTTACCTCAGAAGAAACCCAAGGCCCACTAAATTCCTAACAAAGCCATCAGACTATTACGACTACTCGTCAATTATGGTACATCTTGAGACTAGTTCATGAAACATTGATTCCAATCCGATCTCTTTCTTTTTTGCACCCAACAGAAACAAACCAGCAGAACGAAAAAGGTTCCTCACTACCAAGTGCCATGATATGAGATGAAAAAGCGCTTGGTGGAAATGAGGAAACTCACGAGCTCTTCCACCATACATTTTGGAAGTTTAAACTAGTAGACAAGAGTCATAAGAAGGGAGAAAGACCAGGACCAACCCTTGCCATGGGCATGGACCAACTGGAGCAGCTACATGGACCTACACGCATTCATTCACTCACCAACCATCGGTTGGTTGAGAGAGGAACAGGGACAGGAGGGCGAGAGGAACAAACAAATACACAAGATGGAAAGGGGAGGGGTTCTGGAGTCAAATTCCGCGAACATGTTTCAGAAGAGTAATGAACTAATTGAAGTTGCTTAATGTGCTGTTTGGTAGGTACTGAAGAACTGATATAAATCGAGCTCACTCGCTCGTATCCAATGTCTTCCACCAGGGAGCTATTAACATTGGTGCACAAGTTTTCTCACCGAGTTGGACAGATCATGAGTCGCAATTAAGAAAGGTGTTTTCGGCAGCAAGTCAAAAGTATTTCAGCCCTTCTATGAGTAGTCCAAGCTGAAGATTTCAAAGGGTTTCCAAGGGATTGCATGGGAAAGAAAAACGAAAAAAGAGCGCCGATTCTTTGGTCAGTGGTGTCTGGCGTGCAGGTTGATTGAAAAGAGTCTCATTGCTTCCATTTCTCCGTTTCTAAACGACAGTCTTTGGTCTCAACCGTTTGCCTCCTTCCATCAGAAATACACACAGCGGTGTTACAATCGTGGTACTCCCAGTACGAAGGCTACAAAGAGATGGTGGTGGAGCCAGCTCCTTGGTTGATAAAAGGATGAAGGGACCTACGAGTCGAGGAACCATTGAAAGACCGCTTTGGAACCCCTTTATGACCACCTCTTTACTTCAAGTTGGCTGTCAAAAATCCAATAGAAAAATCGCCTTTTCCTCGAGAAGAGGAACGAAGGGAGGTAGGTAGGTACCTCCTTCTTAGAGCGGACTGAGACCTGAACGAGGACCACCGCTCAGATCGTAATGTAAATACAACATGGTCATCTCTTTCTAACTAGAGGTAACCTGGAAGGTCGCGGATAGCTCATTGCTTCCATCCGGGATGGCAGAGACATAATCGTAACGACATTGCTGCCTACACATTGGACACATCCATCGTGTCTCTGCCCTTTCAAACTCCTGGATGGGTTGGTTGGTGAGCGTGTGGGTGGGTGCATGTCCTTCCTCTCTCTTACTCATTCATTCACTCACTCAGTCGCCCCCAATACGTTTTGGTGTCGTCCATGGGACCTTAGGAACCCAAGAATATATTTATGTAGGTTGACAGAGGCATCAACAAACAAATCACCCTCCTTGTCAATTTGTGGACCCTTAAGACTACCGAGGGCTTCTCCATGTTGGTTGTTGGTATAGGATGTGGTAAATTGCAGTACCCCTCCACACATACACACGAATAGGACTGTGACCAACCATGTTAGCTTTAAGCTTCCTGCCTTATGTATGTCCGTATGTAGATGGCTCATGGATGGCGGGAGGCTTTTGGCTTTTAGCTTTCGATTCCATCCATGGGTCTACCCACGCACGTACGTACGTAGGTAGGTATGTGATCTGTTGCGCGCAATTTGTTCTGATTAAGAAACGTGTACATTCTGTAGCAGCATGGGAAAAGGGAGTGCAATAGTCTAGGTACTAACATCGAAAAACAAGACCCACGATGGCCAGAGGCAAGCCCTTGTTCCTTGCAACCTACAGCTATCTTTTGTTTCTTTTGCTCATTTCATTGAGCTTGCTTCAGTTCCACGACTGAAGCTCAGGTTGAGCATGAATCCTTGAATGGGTAAGCCGGAGGGGAAAGCTGGGTTGTCCAACAGGAATGAGCTTTTCAAGGTCAAATCAAAATTGAACTCACTAACGTTTCAGTTTCCAATGCAAAGTTGATAAAGGATGAATAGTAAAACAACAGATGCTCTGGTTGTGTAGATATGCATACCTGAAATAGGGGAAGGAATAGGGTTAGCCGAGTTAGCCTTAAATTTGTGGCAGAATCGAGTTCTCCATAGGAATGCACAGAGCCATATGTTGGTGACAAAGTAAACCCAGAAAAACACGTTTGTCGAGACAAATTGTTTGCTTGAGAGCAAATCTCTGCGGCCAAAAGAAGGCAATACGTTTCCTACGCAACAAAAGCCTTCTATTTGAGACATCAATGGCCTGAATTGCAATTCTTACGTGGATGGAACAAACGAGTGGGAAAACAAGTTGGCAAAACAACAAGAAGATCCTTTTGGATCCCAATTCTCAAGGCACCAACCAAACAATCAAGCAACCAACCAACCCAGTAAGGGACTAGCCTCATGGAAACATCCTGACCCGCAGAGACTTGGGCGGAACTTTGTTTCGGATTACACTTAGAGCCCATGTCTCAGCTACTTTTGATATCTGGCCCAAAAGTATATTCCGAGTTTTAGGGGTCCAAGGGTTTACCTCAAATAGAGTAGTACCATTTCTCTTGAACCAACGGACAAGAGAGCTGAAAGATCCCATGAAACAATGAAATATTTCCACCAGGAAAAAGTCTTTACCGCTTCAATAAAAAGACGATCACGGGATTCCTTCTAAAAACTTGCTCGTAAAATTGGAAATCGATGGAAAGGAGACAAGTGGAAATACGAACTTAGTCTGTCTGTCTGTGCTTCTCTCTGTCTAGAAGGGCGATAGAAGGACAATGTAAATCTTGAAAAAAGCTTTATTTTAACTAACATTTGAACGTTTGTTGTTAAATAGAGACTATCAATGAAAACCTAACCATCTCGTAAGTCATCGATAGTTACGTATGCTCCCCTATTGTGAATTTGTTGGCATGTTGAGTTAGTTCTCCTACGAGTCCATTTAAAACGTGGCAAATGAGTAAAGTTAACTCGTCCAAGCAGATGCGTTCCCTGACAAAGAGCAAGAGTTCAAGACCGGAACAACATTCGTGGAACTGTGAACACTACAACATGGATTCGCCCTACTCTTCTCGCCAAATAACGATAGAGGAAGACAAGGGGTGGTTGTGAGAGGACCGACCATCCATCCAACAACGCTTGTTTCCACCCAAGTCCTTGAAGCACCGACATTGACGACCAAGCAACTGTCACTCATGTCAATCCCAGCCCTATTTTCAATCAAGGCGTGCCAACAGAATCTTGGAGCACCATTTTAAGAACAGTCCACCACTAACACTCACTGACTCTGCTCCCCCCACAACCGTGGGTGTACGTACCAGTAGTAATACCTCTCCCCTCTCCTTTTCGTTCTAGAACGATGAACCGTGTAAGAGACAGTTAACTAACGAACGGATGGGTAACATTGGCTAGATCTTGGTAGGGCAGGGTAACCATGAAGTTGGATTATTTCTCATCTAAGAGACTGACTAACTTCTTCAACTTCGTCTTCAAGCTCTTTCATACTCCACAGACCAAACTAGGCAAGTTCGTCATACTTTTGAAAACCAGAACCATGGGGTCATTTGTCACCGCTCAAAAATAAAGTCTGAAACTGCTGAGTTCAAGATGCAAAAGCTGTTTAAAAATGACTGAGATTTCCGAAGAAGAACAATTCAAATGACAGCTTGAAAGTGAGCCAAATGGTTTCTCTATCTTGAAAAAAAACGGTGGAAATCTGGCTGTGCTACAAGCTGACATCCACTTGAGATCCATTCATTTTTCCCTCAAGAGACCACAAAGTTACTTCAAAACGAGTGGGATACGCTAAAAGCGACAAACGTGTTCCAATTCTTAACACCAAATAATGGGCCAGAACAACCAATCGTGGTCTACGTACATCAAGTCAAACGATGGTGTTAGTGTCCTTATCGGAATCATCGTACAATTTAATCAAGCTGTATCTCATTCTTCGAATCGATAACCTGATTTTAGGGTATTCGACCAAGCAAGTATCAGTGATTGAGAGTCAGTCCATTTCAATCAAACATAGACCAGGGCTTTCTAAACATCTTCGACCCACATTTTCTTTTGGGTGCCAAAATTTCGAGGTAGATGCTTTCCTAAATTGAAGGTATAGATATTCTGGAATTATATGCATGTACACGTAAATCAGACGGACATTTAGCCATCAGTAAACATTGAATTCCATGATGAACTTTGGGGAGACTCGGATCTTAACTCTTGTCATTAAAATCACAAGCAATTTCCATGAAAAAGGATAACAGCTCAATGGAATGAGGAAAAATGTGAAAGATGCATAAGAAACAGGGTTCCCTTTGGATCTGCCAAGGTCAAACAAGCACGCACTCATGCCCAAACACATGTCAACAAAGGGCTCCTTCGCCGTTTACCATCTTCTATGAATATGACCTTGTGTCAGCCATGGGAAGAGATTACGGACCTACGTTTTGACAAAGAGACTTTTGAGCCCTGCAGCCATTCTATAGCCCTCTTTCTTCCCGACAACTCACTGACTGCACGAAGTCCAATATTTCTCCTCACATATGAAGTCTTCTTCACCTTTCAACAACGACAACCTTCCACAGGCCTACTACGGATGTACGGAGAACATGAGCAGCCAACGAGGGTACGTACAGTATGCAGTGTTGACTGCCTGACTGACTGCCTGACTGACTGGCTGGGATGGGTGTTGCCGTTGTGCCATGGAACGAGTCGAATCCGGTTTATTGGGGTCTTGAGAGACGTTTGATGCACTTTTTCGACTCTTGAACGACATTTACCTCTCCCTCTTGACTCGGTCTCAATGACCCATTACACCTCCTTTCGGGAAACGAGAGGAAAAGGAAGACGGAGGGGATCGAAAAGAACACCAAATTACTCAAAAAGCATCTTTTTCAAGCAAATATTCGGGGTAGGATAACTCTCTAAAGCCGTGGACACACCGCCAGGTGATCGTCCAAACAGGCCGTGAAGGAATCGAACGGCCTTTAATCTGGATATTATTGAAGTTACATGATTGATTGGTTTTGTCGGCGTTTACCAAAAAAGATACTAACAAGTTTTTCTTTGTCTCAAGAGGTGAACTCTAAGCCAGTTCAAATTAGTTGAGGTGTTCCATTTGAAATGGGAGTTTAAAAAATGCATATCCACGATGACATAGTATTGTCCCTCTTTTTGTTTCTTTAAATTCTATATGCATTTAGTGTACTAGTGTTTTAGGGTAGCACAATATGTTTGATATGTTTTGTTACGTGACAAGTTCGGTCTTGGTTCAAAACAAAGGTCATCCTGTACAGCAACCTGCCATTGTTCTTGCCACTTTTATTTGGGCTCCACATTAAGCGATGAGGACAAATTAAGTCATCGCATTCCTATGCTTCACTTCAAAAGTGGTAACGCAAATAAGGTCAGCATCCCTTATTGCTTCTCTAGATAAATTATTTCTGTAATTGTGGACTGGAAGTCAATTAATAACTGTATGCGAATCAGGTCACATGCCGAGCACAGCTCTCAACAAGGCGAGGACAACCAAAAGAGAGGTAATCTGCTTTTCAATTGATTTCTCAGATCCCCCGATGCTATTTTGATACGCTTTTCCCAGAATCACTCCTCGTTAGTTTCTCCCCAAGCTTTCGACTAGGAGAAAATCATTGGCTTTAGTCACACTGACCTTCTCAGCTAAGTTGTTTTGAGGCTTCTGAGAAAAACTCCAAAGCACCTCGCATCTTAAAAAAGGCGGCAGAATCATAATAAAACTTCTCTTTCAATTATTGGGTCAAAACAAATGCTATTCATTTCCCAAATTATATGCAAACTGACTTTGTTCTTATCGCATTTTTATGGTTAATTTGAAAAGGAAAGTTGGAATGTGTCCTTTGAACCAAACCAGTTAGGTGTGATTAATTTAGAATAATCATTTCACTTTTTAATCAAGTTTGATATGCAACTCACTTGCTCTATCATGTTTGAGTAGCACATGTACAGTAGCAATACGTATAAATACATACGTACGAATGTGGATGACGAGTGAGCAAGTTTCCTCTGAAGATGCGGATCATGAATTATTGAGAGCAAGCAAGTCTCTTGTCGTACTACTTGGTTCCTCCCCTTGGTACATGAATGTGTCCAGAGAGAAGAGACTATTTGGAGAGAGTGCTCTGGTCTACAGTACTGGAGTCCAGCCTCAGTCAACACGAACACACCGTGTGTATATGTACGTACTTTAGACACACTACTACAGCCTCTCCGTACGAATGTCGCATTTTAAATCCCACAAGAGGCTCGCTCGCCCATTCCTTTGGCACTTGGATCCAATAAATGAATTGATTATTATCCCCAAGGAAATATTTTGAAGGTGTAGCGTTTGTGTTTGCTCAACGTGTTTACCAATCGAATTAGACTTGGCCAGTCCTTGCACAGAGAAAACTCGGGAATGGGAACAAAGACAATTGGATACGGAGATTTTAAGGGTCTTGCCATGGCAGCAATTCAAAGTACCAGGGAGGGAGAGCCAATTAAGTGAGTAGTAGCCTGCACATTGAAACTGAGGAAGGCGCTAATGGCTTCGGCTTTTTTTGTTGTGCACTCAGCAAGGGTGATCTGTTTATTATTGGCTAGTGATAGTGACTTAATTGAATAAGTCTGTATTGGAGGGCTTACTGTACAGCTAAGCGTGTCAAGCGATTGGTATTAAAAGCCAGCCAAGGTCTTTCTAGAAGAAACAACACAGTTCCAAACGCAGCCATCTTCAATGATGAAGCAATTATCTGGTACACTTGATTCTGACAAATGTCACTCTTCGTAAGAAAAAAGTTTCTACCGAATTCTATCCCCAAGATTTTCTTTTCGGGTAGGAGGAAAAAACTGTCATTCGAGGCGAAACAGGGTGACGACGAGTCTTTCCTGACTCCGTTTCCTTTCGAACATATGTGTGGGGAAAAAGTTGGTTCCAAAGGAAAAAGGAAGAAATCAATCGGAAAACTCCTCGGACAGCGCCTACCAAGGCAATCCAGCTTCGTTCCTGGCAAGCACTTGGTCACGTAAGTAAGTATGAGTTGGTCCCAATTGGCCTCGATTTTCTTGCGTCAAGCATCGCTTTTCGTGTGGCGATGGAAATCGAACAAAACCTAGACAAATTCGACGAGGTCTCAATGTAGGCGCATTTCTTCTTCTGAGGCTCCAATGTTCCAATTGAGAACCTTCCCCACAGCATATGTCTGAGAATGGCGGCAATTCCACGACTGCCACTACTTCTTTTTCTCCTCTCTAGAAAAGTAGATGTGGTCGTCGTGTTAGCGGTGATGATCTCAGATCCGTCCTTTTTGTTTCAGTTCTTTTCTTGGTTCACACCCCCTAATTCTGGCCGCCAAGATCTTTTTTGCCAATCTCTTTCGTACTACGGTACTTTCAGGCTCAATCGAAGGCCACTTTATCACTTTATTCCTTTCCAAACAAATCATGTCAAGGTAGATGCAGAGACTGTTACACTAAAGGTACGAAATTCGCTGACGTCCAAATTAGGCCATATGTGAATTGGTTTTTCTCAATTCTTGGTGATTGATACCCAAGAAACGGTTTCCAATCAATGAAACCCGTTGGGGGCGGGTCGAGAAGAACCATCGCCTCTCAAGAGAGGTTCCCTAAAGACTCCCAAAGGGGAAAAGGAGAAAGCTGACAAATTGAATCTTGCACCTCTCCGGCGTTTGAGCCACTCTTGTTTAAATCATCACCTAAAGTGCAAGAGATCTCATGCCTCCCCATCCTTCTTTTAGTTCCCCTGCCAAAACAAGATGCAAGTGCAATTCCAACAACAAGGACCACCGACAAATAGCAACAGCAACAACAAGAACGGCAGTAGCGGTGGTAGTAGAAGGAGTACTTATGCCTTCGACCCCACGTCCATCAACAACTACGGAAACACCCAACGGGTCTTAAACGCTCGGATCTGGTGGAGTAAGTGAACTCGTTCAGTTTAAAGGGGCCATCTCCTCAATTGGACATGGCTTTTCTGCTACAAACGTGCACAAAAGAAAGATCATGTGGTTGGTCCCTCTTGCTCACGGACTCTTCTTTGGGAATGGATAGATGCACGCACGCACGCACGCACCTTCGGATCTCGATTCTTCAATGGCATCAACAGAGATTGCAAAAACACACCAGCCTAAAGCAAGAAAGACACACACGATCTTGGTGTGCTTTACACAGATAGTGCTTTTGACTAGGGGTGGGTGGTCTCTTCTTAATGAGCTTTTGCGCTGAATTGAAGCGTCTTATACAGATCAATGCATGCAACGTGAGCCCATGCGATCTAACAGAGAAGGAAGCAATCGCCCTTGAAAACTCGCCGTATATGCAAAATTGGTCAAGAAAAAGTGCTTCAAAATTCGTGTTCAATACCTGACAAATAGTGAGCTCAAGCCAACAAAAAGAAGAAAGCCATGCGGTGAGCTCCGTGGTTGGTTGGAAGGTAAATCGGCCATTTGGCAGTCATGAAGTTTTCCAATCTGATACCTTTTTCTCGTCTCTCTTTCTGCGACTGGCTCACTCACTCGCTCTCTCTCTCTCTCTATCTAGTTCTATCTCTCCTGAGCTCATGGTGATCCACCCTCGATCAATGTCAGTCACAATTTTGCAAACCGGGAAAAAGAGAGATACACAAGAGAGAAAAAAGAGAGACGAGGGAACTACCCTGAGTTCCATTGCTATCAAGTTTCAAATGGACCAAGCTTGCGAATCTGCACCAACACAACCATGAACCATGCCGCGAGTCCAATCAGGGTCCAACAATCAACGACCTGACTGAGTCCAGTTTTAATGTCATGTCCACCGCTGCTTTGACTCCTGGTGATGACCTTCTTTTTGACCTCCACTCACATGTGTAGACACTACCACCTCGACATGGCAAATTGAAAGGACCAGATAAGAGAATCCGAAATGAGAAAAGTCGCTAAAAGATGGTCCTTTTTGATTGCAACCTGATTTTCGTTCGATTCGTCTCGACTTTTTCTTTTGCAGAACAGAATTCTTTCCTTTTTTGTCGTTTCTAGCGAAAAGGTCTTGGCTCACCATTGGGAAAAGACTTGTCCACACATAATAAACTAACATTCT
The DNA here is from genome assembly GCA_010645155.1 of Tigriopus japonicus. Lineage (NCBI taxonomy): Eukaryota > Metazoa > Arthropoda > Copepoda > Harpacticoida > Harpacticidae > Tigriopus > Tigriopus japonicus. The sequence goes on along the minus strand of CM021316.1, from coordinate 6,969,961 downwards.
CCAAAAAAAATGAGGACAATCGTTAGTCAGGCATTTGTCCTTGAAGGAAGGCACACACAAAACCACAAGGCGATCTCTGTCAATTCAAGTCGAAACTATGAGACCAAATACTTAACAAGGAATATGCTCGAAGCTCCTTCCTTCGCAAATAAAACCTTTCTTATCGGATTCCACATGCGAGAGACAAGCCGATTTTCGTTTTGGAAGACATTAGTTTGTCAAGCGCTTCAAATTTGGCCAAAATTTTGACCTGTTTTTGGACAGAGGCCATGGATAAAGATGACGCACACGAAAACAACTCACAAGGCCAAGATGGTTAGTTTCCTCGAGCATCCTTTATCGTTTCCTAGTGATGGACCGAAACCGAAACCGTTAGCACCAGACTAGAAACGTACGTAATGCATAATTTACTGAATAATTATTTTTGATTTTGCAAGTACAGTAAAGGCGAACTTTTATAAAGTCGTGGATATTTTTGGTATTGTGGACCTAAGATATCCAAGTTTTCCTCCTAAACTGCATTTTCAATAGTGCTGGTAGATTAACAGTTTAGCTACGTACACTTAACTGAAACCGAAACCGAGAGTATACACGAAATATCGGCCATGGGCCCATATTCTTAAGGCGAGTACTTCGCCATTATGGGCGAATAACAATCCTCTCTGCACCCTTTCCACCTTCACTACCTATCTTTGTTTGTTAATTACATGTCAGTTTTCAATATGTTTTTTATCTTTTATTTTCATTGCTGCAGTGGCCGTGTTATGTAGGCTTTTAGGATTTTCAGCTCTCTGTAGCGACTATTTACGAAAAAGTCACACCCGTTATCCCGGTCATATGAAATAAATTACTTATTTTACTTACTTAATATGTTTCCAAACCAAACTTGGTCAAAATTATCTGAATAATTTATACTAGCAAGCAAGACGAGGAACTCGTTGGAACACAAATTGGGCTGATGTCATCTTCTACGAAGACTCTAAAATGTGTGATAATGGGCCGACGACCTGAAACTTTTCAACGACCCAGGAACAGATTGAACCTACCAAGATTTTCGTGCACTACTTCCAAATCTCATGTCTATGAGCACTTGAACCCTGGCTCCCGACCAAGTAGCCCACCAAATGACAAGTCTTTATCAATCTAATGGGAATTGACTTCACGTTGACGGAGACGAAACGAGGAGGCAACCCAGAAAAGGACCGAGACTGGCCGTCCAACCGCCCACCAACCAACCAACCAACCGACCATCCGACGGATTGCCGAGGAGATAATGAGGCAAAAGAGTTTTTCTCTTGTCGCTTTCTCAATCTACGTAGTGCGGGGAACGAACTCACGAAAAACGGAGAAAAACATCCGAGAACCGAAAAGTTTAATCCGTCGAGATAAAATGTCGGCCACAAATTGGGAACTGCCAAATGTGATGATCACATGTGATCATCAACGCCGAACCAAATGGACCAAAGTTCTTCCAGATCATTCTCTTTTAGGGGAAAAAACGTGTTCAATTTGACACAGAAATTGACAATGTTCCAATCTGGGACTCGGTTTTTTCGGAAGCGGTGGTCAAGATGCCTCGATTGGTGAACAACACTCCACAATTACCATTGGAGCTGATATTGGCCTGCTTTTTGAGCAAGTTAGTGGCATATTAAGAGTAAAGGAGTGCTTCTTGTACGAACAGCTCAATCTCGCAGGCTCACACCAAATGGCGGCACCCTCGAATGGCGCATATGAAATTCTTTGTCTCGTCTTTTTTGCTTCTTTCCTGGTTTGTGGCATTCTTTAGGGATTGTTCCCCTACGGAACCAAAAGCGAAAACAGAGGAAACGCCTCACGTTCCATTCACTCGCTTGAGTTCTCTTCCAACTACATAGAGGAGAGCCGGAACAATTCCCAAGCATTTTGAATTTATTTTATTTTATCCTGGGATTTCCAATGCGACTAAAGCAAAATTTAATAACAACATTTCCCAAACCAAGGCAACATCTTCAAGCCCAAGGGCTATAAATTTACGATCGAAACCCGAAGCTCTGGCGTGCATCACCATTCCAGCAGACACAAAAGGAATCTGGGAAACAAAAAAAGAACCCAACGCCGACCATCTTACATACAACATTCGTTTTCGCGTGTCCCTCGTGTGAAATACGAATACGCTCTGCCCTTGTTTTTTTTATTGGGTTCAAAGCCTCGTTGTTCCACTCAGTATCTCTGCGTGGTGGTTTACCACGACGGACGTCCTCGCTTGGACAAAGGAGAAGATGAGTGAGTGAGTGAAGGACCAGAACCCGACGACATGAGAGCCATGTGACTAACGTCCACAGTACTTGAAGTTGGACCACCACGAGTGGACTCGACTCGGCCGGCAAGAAGTGGGCCGACCGACACAAGGCGGAAGGGCGATAGGATAATGATAGTGGTCCTTGACGAGCTTTGAGACCGAGGCGCTTCATTCACTGATATCCACTGGCTTACTCGCCGAGGTTGTCGACCAACGGCACTTCAACGTACGTACGTTGGTACGGATGGGGGTCCTAGCTATTCGTTGGATAGGGAGGAACTCCGTGGTGGTGGTGGTGGAGCCCTTGGTCTTGTGTGCCAAATTTGCTGCCAACTCTTTTATTTTGATTGCAATCGCCCGGTGGGTCCATTTGAAGGATTGTCAGCCAAAGGGGCGACAATTTCTCTTCTTTTTCCCGTCAATTTGTCTCCTCATTGGAGGCAGCAAGAGCAGCACGACGGCGTGTCATATTTTTCACTTTCGCAATTTGGAACATCCTAAAGACGGGAGGGATGGTCGAGGAGAAAAGACTCGATCCCGAGACTGTAAGATGGACACTCTCATTTGTTCGAATTCAGTTCAGCTTTAAGGTTGATCAGAGTTCCTTCAAAGTGTTCAACTTATTCGCCTTTTCATCGCACTTATTTATACTTGGCAAATACACTAACTCATGGATCTTCAAACAACATTGAAACAGCGAGTGGTTCACGAAAAATAAAATCAATCATTCTAATGGATCCCTATCATCATTGAGAAGAACACCCGAGGCAGTCCAGCCTTTTGGCGAATTGAAATTGCCTTTCCCGTGGAGAACAAGGGATCCAAAAATATGAGGAGAACAAAAAAGGGACTTTGATGTTGAAATTTATTCGCCAACTTTGTCAATATGGACTAAACGGGCTATGCAGGGCTGGTTAGCAGAGTATGATCAGACTTTTAGTGATGTACTACGTTGTCAAGCATAGCTTTTTTTCTGCCCGGATTTATAAATTCGAAGAGGTCTTTAAGGGACCTTCATTTCCATGGTTTACATTGCCAGTGAAATGGACTTCGCTTGGAAGATGGTGCTTTCCAACCAAGTCTCCACCTCGTTGGAGGCAAAAAGATGATGCGCCAAAATTCTCTGAAGCATATTTTGAGTGACATGCATTAATCATCTAAAGGAGTCAGGACTCCGGGAAGGCGATGGTGTTCCAGGCGAGAGAAAAAGGATGCGTTTGTTGCACCATGATCACACAATTTCACACAACTTAGCTCTTTTATTGAGGCTGTTACACTACGTCGTCTTCTTTTCAGATTTCTTATTTTTCTGAATCAAAAAATAATTCAAATGAAAGTTAAAGAAACTTAAAAAAACATTGAAGAGAAGCATAAACATGAAAAGAAAAAAAAGACCCAAAATTTGTTATTTTTCTCGTGTATGTGTTTTTCTTAACTTACTCTTTGGTTTTCCAGCTACTAGAATCATACCGCGGAGAATCATTTCAGAGTTGACAAATTGTCCGTCACAATTTCTAACCAGGATAATTGACGCTTGACAAATCTTTTTTGCCCTAGGCTCAAAGTGGGGCATCGGAAATGGTTAACAATTTGTGGCACCACATCGTCCCAACATAGTGATTGTCAAGGAGTTTTGACGCAGGATCCTAAACAAGATTCAGTCAATTCAAACACTCCCCCATGGGACAATCCCCCTTTCACCCGCCTTGAAGCCCACTTCTGCACAAACAGCCAACATCAAAACGTTATAGCAAACTCGTTCCATCAAATTCCTTGCCTTCTTTCTGTATTTAGCGTATAATAATGTCCATGGTCCACCCTCTTCCACACACAGTAGGAACACTCAGCTCAGGCGAACAACAACTCACCTGTCACCATACGCACGCACACACGTACACAGACAGAGATTGGCAACAACCGATCCACCCTAGGCCAGGAAAGAACCACTCACATTTTGTAGTACTGCATATTCTTCCATCCAAACGAACAAGTCATATCTCATGGAGAGAAATGTCGCAGTGGAACTAACCGTAACGGAAGGTTGATGCCAGCGAGTGGTTTGCAGAAAGCAAAAACATCATGGATGTCTCGCTTTGACGCTTGCGTCTTTTTATTTGGAGGCGAATATGCAAGCCAAGCTTTTCAAAAGCGATTCCAAAAGTTAATGATCATGCCTTGGGTTACCTTTTTAAGAGGACAGGTGTCGAATAAATCTGTTTCGCAAGCATGATGTATAAATCTAGCCCTTAAAATACGCGTGAAAGAACATTAGTCATGAATGCGTATGCTAATGGGTTGCTTAAAGCGAACGTGTTTCTGTCCAAGTTGTCATTTATCAGAGATTTTTTTCATGCACTTTTCCAACTCCCGTTGAGAGTCTCTAAAAACTTAGGAAACTAGCTAAGGCAGAAAGAAAATAGGTACTTGTATTGTAGTCATTTAGCAAGAACGAGGGCAATATGCACACATTCGAGCACCTCACTCACCTATTACTCACGGTTCTCAGTGCTTTAACCTCTGTTTTTTTCCGAGGCTATTTGCACCATCGCCTCGATTTCCTTTCGTCTTGGCCTCGTTTCTCTTCCGAGGAAGAAAAAAGGACGAGAAAGGCCACGCAGGGAGACGACGCAACAAGCTGACAAAGGCTCAAACAACTCAAAGCGATTAGCTCGTGGCATGGTTCCTTATAAGAAGGATCCGCCACGTTTAGTAAGCATTCAAAGAACATCTACATAGTACGTGTACATGGAACTTACATACTGCATTCACGGTACGGAATAGAGTAGTGCAACGGGGAAGGCACATACAGCCATGTGTGCTTGAGCGATACACAAACATACCACAATGCTCCCAAAAGGATAATGTTGAGTATTGAGCCTAAATGTAAATCTTGATGGTTCAGAGAAACTGAGTCGATTCTCTACGCAGCCTTGATTACATGACCACACCATGGGCTTCACAGTGTCTGGCTGTAACCTTAACATCTACACGTTTGGAAAGACTGTCATGGCAATTTCAAGACTCTTAAGTCACGCTCCAAAACTGTTGCTCAGTTTTTCTGCCAAAGCTTTTCTTCCTGTCGGCAGTGATCGGGATCAACCTGACCGATGGACGCCACCGGGTTGCTTCGTTCCTATCATGCGTTCGACGCCAATAGAAGCAGGGAAACCTCGATTCAATGTACTCCAAGCTCAGCGAGAAAGAAAAACAAAGAAACAAAGAAAGAAGCAAGCACACCCAGCCTCATGATCTTTATCGGATATCCTTTGTGGGAGGATTCCGCCCACGGCGCCGTCTTGCTGGTGAGGCTGAGGTTAGAAGGCTCATTTGACCCCGAGTATTCGTGGAGCAGGTGATCAAGTTTATCCTTTGTTTGGTTCCAGCGAGCCAGGTTTTCCACTCTCCTAATTGATGTTCCATTTCTTAGTTCCTGCCAGAGTGCACGCTACTAGTTATATTTGCCGTGCGCAGCTCATTCTATAAAATGATTTAGGGCGCAATCTTTGATCTACAATTCAAGAGCAATGATCATTTCTTCCCTCCATCTATCTATAGGCATGTGTGTAATACCTGTCTGTCATTGGCAAAAAGTTCGGACATCTTCTCAACTTCAGACAGTGGGAGTTCCCACATTGAGATCTAGCCGACGAGCAAGAAAGAAGAGCTCATCAAAAGACTATCCCCATTTGTTATTTTACCACGTTTACCGGAATCAGAACGTATCCGATCACCCACGCCTAATTCTCTGCTGCCACTACCAGGATCAGAGCACGCACCATACCCACAAACAACCGTGGCTTGGTTGTTTAATATGATTGTTTGGTAGAAGTAACAGACAAGCCAGAGTCAAGTCAGAAAGGTTTAGGACTGATCCCTCCCTTGGGAATACCCCGTTGCCAAAAAGCCGATTTGAGGGCCTTGAGAAGAAGAGGGCACGAAGAACGAGAAGGCACAGAGAAAAAAGAGAAAAAAAGCTCAAAAAGGGTGAATCAAAGGAACTAGCCTGTCCTAGATTACCCCAGGCGACTGCTCGACAGAGAAGAGACCCGAGAAAATCTGAGGAACTTGCTAGAAAAGCATGGCACACGTAGTCTCGCATGACAGGATCAGGGGCTGAGTAATTTGGAATGTGAGATTCTGATCAAGAGACAAGAGGAGAGGAGACATTTGGTTTCCGAAATAGAGAAAGCCCAATCACAACACTGCCTAGTGCAACATCCTACAACCTCAAACTGTTTGGGAGGATCTGTAGATACTCTTTTCGTAGTAAGATTCTAGCTAGGACTTTGTGTGGGGCTTGTTTCCATTTTTCGTGGATCGCCCATTTTCACGATGGTTGGATGGAGTTATCTATCCATCCATCTATCTTATTCTAAACGTAAGACCTCAGTCATTGAAAATGATTGATGTACCCACACGTATTTGTTGCATTTCTCGTAGTACCAGCTAACCTGCTATGGCTTCATTTGTCCGTTGCCCACGCCACGACGAGCCTTTTCTTCACGAATTCAACCGAAAGCAGTCTTTTTGTCGATTCAATCACGGAGGACGGTATTCGTGTCAATGGGATTGTGTCTCATTAGAATGGCACTTTTTGTTATAGTGTCGCCTTGGCATTGGATGTCGTTGATAGAAAACAGTTCAATTATCTGGGATTAGCCATCCACATTTCCTGTTTGGCAATTCTTTCGTTCAAAGCCACCGAACATGTTGGAACATGTACACGAGGCCTATGTTCCCCCAAAGCAACGGATCTTCTTCTTCTCTCTGCTTCGAAATAGACACATCAATGCTGCCAAAAAACGTGGCCCCCAATCTTCTTGTGGGATCCTTCGTTATGATGAGACGAGAAGAAGTAAAGGAAAAGGAGTTGGAAAACAGGTAACTTTGAATTATTTTGCCTCATTGTTTCGAATGGACGACAAGTATTGAATATAAGGAATTAGGTGCATTTGGCTCACTCTCTGAATATGGTGTGGATTTCACAAGGGTTCCAGTCTATAGCTCCCCAATTGTGTAATGGAAGTGTTATTCAGTTAGTTGAACAACACGTGGCACCGATTTGGAACGATGAAAATGCGCTTCTCTCCGGATTTCCTACCTTTCCCACATTGTGGCAAAACTCCGCTATGAACAACCGAAAAGGCAGGATGGCGATTGAGGGGATTTTACTTCTTCTAGTCAGAGAGCTTAGCCTTTCCATGGGAAAAAACGTTGCCTCCTACGCAGGCAGAGCTCAATCCTCAGTCACCCATTGGGAATCGCCTTGAAAGTTTGAATCATGTCGTTCCAAACACCCACCTGGCAGCCTTACTCTCACGTACTTGTTAGCTAACTGACTTGAAGTCTGGCTGACTGATTTCCAGTGATGGAAGTGGGTAGAATCCTCTTTATACGTTCGTTTTCCCTGGTTGGTCTTTCCCTGTAAATGCTCCCTCGTTCTCCATTCACCGATCAACTCAAGAGCTCAAGAAGTCTCCTTGACTCTTTGACAGGCCAATATTGCATGTAAATCAAGTCGGCTTTTCCAACTGGGTCCTCCACTTAGTGTTTGGCTTTAGCGTGGATCTCCTTTAAGGTTGTGGGTGCGGGTGTTTGTCGGTGTCGGGCTCTATCAACTTAATGTGGGCATTTCCTTGGGCTCACAACTGGCTTTTCCCTCTCGTTACTTTTGCCGAAGGAAGGGCTCGGAGTTTCAGCAGCTTTCGTTCGTTCTCCCTCATCCAAGAGCCAAAGGTTGTTGTGTTGGTCCACCGAATTGGTTGTAAGCTCGCTCGTACACTAGATGGAAGCATTACCAATCACAGTAATTTGATTCTGGTCACCTTGCTTGGTCATCGAAGGAGAAGGAGGCGGAGAGGGCAAAGAAAAGGGACCAGAAGGAGGAGGGGAGATGTGTTCAGCAATTGCCATCAAGGTGAACAGGCCAAGTGGATGGATGAAGGAGTAGGTGATCTTCCATTTCGCCGACGTACCACCGAACATCAAAGTATAGGAAAGAAGGTTGAATGAAGGCCGTCCCAGTCAAGAAGTGAAAGCGAAGTCACTGACTGACTGACCGAGGATCCTACCAACTAACCAACCACGGGAGAATGCGGTCAAGAAACATGAAACAAGATTAGATGCAATCACTTTACTTCCATCAGATTCATGCTCCACAGGATCAGAATATAGAAAGCAACCGAATACGCAGGAAGGGGGAAAAAGGATTCACGGCAACAAAAATCGCACCACCACAAACACAATGATCATCCGCTTTACTTTTCCATCAGTACTGACGACAAATGCCTGAAAGATCTTCATGTATTTTAAACGAGTGCTGGTTTGATATGTCGGTGGTTCAAAGAACAAAGTAAGACTGGCAGTTTTATGTAAAAGTTAGGCTTTTACTGCGTCTGATTGGCGCAAGATCTGGATGCGTGGAGTGCAATTTTCCAACATGGCTCATTAACCCTTTGACAAGGCGAAGAAGCTAATTTTGTCGTAGAAAATCGGAATTCCTTTGAGTCTCCTTTGATCTTGGAAGTTCCCTTCCTCTGCTCCCCTTTTTTGGTTATAAGCCCAGTGTTCCACACTCCAAAGCCACTATAGTGCACCTCGTCCTACTACAGTACTACATGGAGTAACGTATCGCACCCTTATAGATAGATAGATAGATTGAGAAAAAGAGAGGAAGGGATCTCCAGCTAGTACTCTTTTCTTTTTTGGTCCTTTCGTGTGTTCCTCTCGTCCCTTCAAATCAGCCCTTTGGAGTGTGAGGCCAAATACTGTGGCGATCATCGCTACTTTCATGCTTCAAGCTTGATGCAGAAAAAGACGAAAAAGGAACACGAACCAAGAAGGAGAAGACGACGACCTCGTAGAACAAAGGCTTTTGTTGGAGGAACTTGAGTTTGAACCAAAAGAATTGACGCCAACGAGAGGACGAATCGAGGACGAGGTCCTTAGTATTTTTTGGTTCAGCCTCGCTTCTGCCGTCTTCGTTTTCTTTCCTTCGAATAAGCAAGGACGAAATCCGCTTCAAGAAACCAAGATAAGTTGGTTATGATGGAAAAGAGGGGGTACTAAATTGGTGCTTCAACTGAAATCATTAGAGGGTCATGAGCGGAGAATGAATGACAGATGGAAGAATGAATTGATGAAAGGCAGGATGACATATTTGGTGCACTGTCAAAGCTTGAACAACAAGGTTGAGGAGTAAAAAACTGTGGTGAGGAATAAACAATGAGAAGATTGAACTAATCTCTTGCCTTTTTAAAGTCTTAGCTCAAGCCTTGTGACCAAACACTAGTACTCTTTGTTGATCGGTTGTCGTGCTATCTTAAGGAAAGTAAAGCGTTTGCGGGAAGAACAAAGAAAAGAACTTCTCTGCGTGAGACAATCGCAAATATTCAAGCATTGCAGTCTGCATTCAAACTGCAATCTTGTGTGTATGTATGCTTGGTTCAATTTTAAAGCTCACCTCGTGTCTTGGAAAATATATGCTAGTTCAATCAACTCTTAATCGCAGAGTTTGACCTGAGTTCGACTTGAACGTTTCTTACTTGCATGTTTCAAATTCAAAGATCTACGATACGAAAACGGTTTCAGTATTCAAAACTATGATTACAAAATCTCCTAACAGCCCAGCTCCAAGTGACTGAGGAGTTCTAAGCTTTGACCAAGAACCAGTTCCTCCTGGTTGTGAGGTTGGTTGGTGAGAGCGTTGTTGGTTGTCTAGTGTGGTGGAATGGTTAGGTGGTTGGTTTGTTTGTTGCTCACGGCATAGAAAGGATCGAGAAATTGCCAGAGAAACCAAAGAGAACACCAACTTGAAATCTGGCCCTTGGGAACTTTCCTTTAGGGCTGGAGGCGTTTTAGTCATGGAGACTTCCACCGATGGATAGATCAAATTGGGATACTGAGAACAAACAAGCATTCTGAAGTGCAACTCATACGGCCAACCACATGGCGAATTGGTTCTCTTGATGTTGGAAATGTGTCGATCCCTTTGGACCAGGACAATTGAGCGATCTGGTCGAGGGGACTTTTAATGAACTTGTTGGCAAGATCCACTGCTCTTGGGAATCTCGAGAACGTCCTCAAGAAATGTGCTCTCTCTCTCTCTCTTTCTTTCTTTCCCTCTCTCTCGCTCTCTCCCGCAACCTACGCCCGTACATGAACGTTCCTAACATCATTGCCACTACAAGAACTACTCCATTCTTCATATTGCATAAAGGTCCAAAGATACGAAATGTTCATTACTTATCATGTCTTGAACAGGCTTTCCTGCCGTCTTCAGTATTTAATACGGGTGGGATGATGCTCTAGGGCACCCTCTAAAAGGCTTTCAAATGTGGCGGGTCTTCTGTGGTTGGTTCAAAATCGGAAGGGAATTACTTCATGTACTGAACAAGCCAGGTTGGTTGGTTGGTTGGTTGGTTGTCTTTTTGCACGTACGCACTAAGATCAAAGCTCTCATCAAGCATCTCAAGGGCAGAGAGACCCTAATTTTAGGCAAGTTTGGTGCCCACCCCAACCAACTTAACTGAATCTTTCCTGTGAGTGTGGTTCTCGGTCCTGTTTTGATTCCCGATTCTGTGGCTGATAATCCGTACACATCCAAACACAAAGGCAATTAGAGAAAGAGAGCTAGCAAGTAAGTCGCCAGCTAAAGCTACTAACTATCGATGACAACAGCACCATCCGGGGTGGACAATCCTTAAGAAAACAACCAAGCGTCGTGGTCCAGTGAAGTCTTCATCAACATTAGCTCTCTTATTATGGCTTCTTTTTTGCTCTTTCATGGTTTGTTATGATAGGACAAGAATGGAGAAGAAAAATACACCACACCCAGACAATACGCTCACTCACCGCCATTGGGAACCATCCATTAGAGGATAAACGCACATAAAAGAGGGTTAATCTCTTACTTATGTCTTAGCTGCTATTGCTAGTGTACTACTTATTTCAGATCGTCCGGCCTCTTAAGGAGCCGGGAGATTAGCAAGGAACAAGATACAGAAAACCTCGAAGACAGGCAGAGTTTATTGTGCTTCCATGTTGGACGGGTTCTCACCATTGTGACGGAAAGGTTGCATCAAATAGCAAGATGCGTTTTGATTTTCTTCTCAATGCACACAAGGTCTTACCTGGAAATACAAAGCAAAAATATTAGTGAGATCAACTTCAAACATGTAGATAGTCTTCGACAAATTTTCCAACGCATGAAGCCCAAAACCTTACGAATTGTCAATAACAGTAGAATAGCCTACTAATTGATTCTTTTCAAGAAGTATCGTCGGCAGTTCGGAACAGTTTTTTTTGCCTTTCGGTACTTTAGCCAGCTCACAAAGTTTTCGGGGTCTTCCTCTGAGGTTCCGGGAAGCTTGAAAAAGACTTTTCACTTTACCACTTTATGGCGGTAAGTTTGTGAAATCTTCAACTTTCCTCGAGATCTCTATGGTACGAGGAGTTATGCAAACGGTGGTTTCGGAGAGCAGAGTCTCTCTCTCTCTCGCTCTCTGCTTCTTTTTCTTCTCCTCGTCGTTTCTGTGCCCTCTACTTTCGAAATGTCCAACTCGTTTTCCTTCCTTTTCTTCGCTTGGCCTTTGGCTCATCTCTCCCAGTCCTTCGACTCCGAGCCAACAAGGTATTTCAACACACAACACCTACCTCCTGGGGGCCTAACATACCGGTTGTGGACTCGAACACAAGGTTAAGTTGCTCGCGTTTCTTGTTGGGGAAAATCCTGATGAGATCCTTGGATCATCATCATCACCATCATCACCATCCTCCCTGTTGGTCCATGCGACGTCCTCGTCAAGGAGTGAGTTAGTCTCTGGTTCTGGTATTTCTTTCAAGCTTGGAACATGACATAGTGGAACGAGAGAGGAGAAGAGGGGAGAAGAAGACTAAGAGGTAGTAGTAGTAACAGTTGGGTATAGTGGCAGTGTTGATGATGGTGGTGGTGGTGTGGAAGGAACGATGAAGAGGCCGAATGTGGTGTTAAAGTGAACAAATGTTCCCTTGAGACACACAGTGGAAAAACGAGCCCCACTCTCGACAAACTGCGCCAAATCAACTCTGACGGGAATGAGGATTGAATTCTAGATCCACTCCAGAACGAACATCATTTTCATCGTCACTCGCTTCACTGTCAACTAAGGCTCTTGACACATTCTACATTCTTCTATTTCCACTCACTAACTCACTCACTCACTCACGGGACATCACTGTCTTTCCAAAGACCCAGTCCCACTTCCATGGTGATGGTGTATTCATTTCATCCTTCGAGGTGAACAAGTCATGGCAGCAATGAGAGACCTTGGCTTTGTATTAAGGCTTGTGCTGACTAACGTGGTTTAATATGAAATAAATCATGGACTCAAATGAGTCTACGCATGTGCAACATTCATGTGATATATTGCCTTTCTTTCCCAAGTTTACTTATCCACACCACAGGAAGCAACCAGCCCACCAAAAAAAGAGAGATGAGTGGAAACAGGTAATAATGAGTCAGTAATTGTGCTGCACGAGGTTAGGAACAAAGTGGTTTATTCGCTTACTGTACTGATAAGTCAATCGCGTAGTAGTTCGGCTCAGATGAGCAGAATCGTCTAGGTTCGGACAGGAGATCGCTATCTCGTCCTCGTGAAAGATTGCAGGCAATTTCACCTCTATTATGTCTACTAACCCATCCGTCTCTTCAGTGCTCTTTTTCTGGAACAACGAGGTTTATTTGCTTCCTTGCTTGCTTGCTTGCTTGTTTGTTTGGCTAGCTGGCTAGCTCTAGCTAGCTCGTAGCGCCCACCCGCAGACCGCCGGGAACGGAGCCCTGAACTCAAAGTATGGCTTATAAATTATTCATTTCACCGGGGACAGGCCCCTCATTTGAACCCAGGAGTCCACAACGGCCTCAGAACAATGGGCACATGTAGGCAGTCCGGACTTCGGATGGATCATTTCATCAACTTACGGGAATGTTAACCCGTTAATGTTTGAGATTCAGTAACATCCAACAATTAAATTGCATTTTCAAAGAAAGGCGGCCAAATATTGCAGAACTAACCTTGAACTTGATCCTTATACGAATAACGTGACAAGGTCGGTGAAGAAGGATAAAGAGGGTTTGCTAGCGTGGGAATGGCGATGGCAATTGGATATTTCTCCGAATATTGGTTCTGTGTTAATGTGTGTTTTTCTCTTTTCCACTTAATTTATTTCCATAAGCCACCATCAGGCCAAGTGCATGTCCTTTCCAGTGGACGAGTAAATGCATTTGAAAGTAAGCTGTGCCTCGCTTGTCCCGCTTTTGGCTCATGGGACCAACAATAAAGTAACAACAACAACAACATCAGCATATACGTATATACAGCACAACAAGAGGACACCAACGAAATCCATGGTTTTCCCTCTGGCATTTCGTTTGCTTTTCACCCAGCTAAGCAGTTTGTAGACTAATTCAACGAGTTCAACACACCACTATAACATATTACATTAGGGCAAGAACAACAAGCGGTAGCGTAATCCTTGATAGGGTCGATGGTTAGAGGCAAACGAATAAACTCAAGCATTTCCATTTCAACCAACGCAATGAGCATTTTTTCTCATGGCTCCTTGAAAGCTACTTATTCATGATAAAAATAATTTACACGATTGGATAAGTACGTTTTAAGGGGTTACATGTATTCTTCGCAACATGTAGCCGGGACATTTAAGAATAAAACCTTCGAACATAGAACCATATGAACTTGCACACATGTACAAGTTCAAATTTTGCCCTTTCGGGGCACACCTTATTCAAAACAATTTTGCTTATTATGGTTCAGCGTTTGAATTTAGGTTTGTTAATGACCAAGAAAGATTTGATTTTGACTTCAACCGGCAATGATTGTGAGGTCATCCATCGTATGATTTCCGAAAAACCCAAGCGCAACCAAAAAACTAATGCCAAAGCATGAACAACACTATGATACTCATGAAGGACCAAAGTTTATGTACAAGAGATTCGAGAGAGTGCTGAGTGCTCAGTTCACCTCGCATGCTTTTTTTACCGGGTGTTGGTGCATTCACCTTGAGTTGACTAGAAAGTCACATCACTCTTCTTGGCCTTTCATGGTTCTTAATGGCCTTTTCACTTCGAGTTCGTCCTGTGTGGGCCATCTGCGGCGCCGTTACACTGCTCTATCTACGTACACTGTCAGAACTTCAACCAGAGAGGAACAAGCTTGCCAAAAAAGGCCTGACTAGGTAAAACGAATAATTTGTGCCACCCTCAGGCCTAGGGCCCAACCGCAAGTCTAGCCTTGCAGGTAGGCCATTGAACGAATACACCTTCATATGCAGCCTGGAATTTTCACCTTGCTCGACGCTCTATTTTTATTTAACGAACGAAGAGTCTAAGAACCACTGGAAAGAGGCCGGACCAATGACAAAGAGACTTATGACTGACAAACGGTGAGAACGGGAAGCAATGGATCAATGGCAACGATCTAATGAAGTCATGGCAGGCACGGCATTTTGCAAATAAATACCTAATGAGGCTTGAGAGATATTTGGTGCCACTTCATTAGTACCAGTCATTTTCGGTAGCCGTAGCGGGACTCAAATTGTAGTTCACAGAGTCGAGAAAATGTGCATTCAATTCATGTGAGAATAAACCCTCTTAATCCTAAACCTGGCAAACATTCAAGCTCGCGCATTTACCAATGCCCACTGACCATCCATTGACATGCTAATGAATGATGGCGAGGTCTGAGCCAGTCACAAATGTCTCTTTGTCCGGCGTGAGTTATTGTGGCCTTGAGCCCATTTGAACCGGTGGTCCACTGCCAATCGCTTGCCTCTTTTCTTCTTTTTCACTCTCTTCTGTTCCAATTTGCAAAAACGTCGACAGCCGTCTTTCCTTTTACATAGAACTAGTGTGGAAAATTTGCTCGACAATCTGACCGACACCAAAAGGCCGGTGACTAATTTTTCCCGTTTCAGACGAGTTTGCGGTCAGATTTTCGAGGCGCTCAGGACTATAGTCCTCGATTCTTATCTGGATGGAGGAAGTTGAAACAGGTCTTTGGAAACGTGGGACAACCGACCACTTACTACTCGTTGCCTTTTGTTTCTCTCAATGGAGCTCAAATTTAGACTTCGAGAAGGGCATGTCTGACACTGCAAGTCGGCGTGACGTTTTTGATTCGTCAACATGATCATCAACCAGGTAAGTATTCTCATTGCACTCAAGAGTAAAATCTTGAAAGAGACTTCTATGCCAAGCCGCTCTCCAACCTCCAAAACTGGCGGATGGAATTCTCATGAGGACATGCCATCCACGAGTCCTCGTGCGCTTGCTTAGCATGTCTGCGGGTAACAAGGATGAACCAGCAAGATGACCCACATACAGAACCCATTTCGAAGTGTAAATTTTGCCATTTCAACAATATTTAAACCTACCTCTTGGCCAGTTTTCTCCAGGTTCACGGAATGCAAAATTGATGGCGAGTCAGTTTAAGAAAAACTAACCTGAATTCATCATTCTAAACAGTCACTTTCTCGACTAAAAACATATTTGGACCAACCCAAACTAACTGGCAACGCGTTTTGCAAAAAGGTCCCGTAGAAAGTGAATTGAGTGCTTCAGTCGCAAAGACCTTGAAGGGACCTTGAGTGATTAATTGAAACCATCCTTTCGCACTCACTCCTCTCCTCTTAGCCTTTTGGATGGTTCGCAGTACGTACATACGTAGTGTAGTTATCGCTCGAGTTTCCACAGGCAGACAATTTGGCCAAATAAAGTCCTCGTCTCTGGTCTGGCTTACCCAATCTCTCCAAGGCTAGAATCTTCTCGTCTCATCCTTTTAGCCGTTTCAAAGGCCACTACGCCTTCCTCTTCAATCGAATCGAGTGGAAAACATGACATGAAAAGTAACTCTTGAAAAGTGCGATGAAGTGGCCAAATCTGAGCTAAACTCAATCTTGCACAGAGTTGGTAAAGGTAGAGCCGTACTTGCTACACAAACACGTTGAAACACCTTCGAACAACCATCCCCCAAACATGGAAGGCAACGAAATATTTAAGCCTATCACAGTTAGTTGCTATCCCGTTGATGAAAAGATTCTTCTCTCGTGTTCGTCGGTATCCCATGGCTTCATTTGTAAAAGCTCCACAATCTTGGTCAAAAAATCTTGGCCTTCATTCCAAGGCTCTTCAGCTTTAAAACATCGCCCAAATAAAATTGACCTAAAATGAGTGTTCGTTTGGGCGAGGACCCCCAAAGTCGGACTGAGATCCTAAGGACGAAGATAACTATTCTATCACAACAAAGTAGGGGGGGGCGCAAAAATGATTGAGCGGATTGAAAACCAGATCGAACTCCATCAAAACGAAGAAGGGAAACTATCAACTCGTAAGGAAGGTCAGTTTCATTCTTGACAAAGGTCCCATTATTACTTCTTTTGGAAATCTTGTCCAAAACAGCATCATCCACTAGCAAAGGCCATGCATTGAAACGTGAGGAATGCCTTTCAAGATGACAGAAAAGAACAAATAGAATAGCAGGTAGGTAGATCATGGGTCCGCAGAAACTAATCATTAGTGACCACAGGCATTCTTGGCCAAACAACCATAACAATTATTCCAAGTCCACGAGGAGAAATTGGGAGATTATGTCCTATTGTCACGGCTGCATGCCTAACAGCCTTTGAATGCCAACCAAGGATACAAAGCTAATGAAAAAATGAGCATTACAGGATTCAACACAGAGTTTTCGGCCTGGAACTGAATCTTAAAATAAGGAGGAAATTGTTTCTTTGAATTTTTTGTTAACATTTTTCATTCTCGTTTTGAATCTGTAAATGTTATTGTCCATTGTCAAATAAATATTTCTCAAGGCTAAGAAGCGTTTGGGCAGAAAACGTACCATATTTTAGAGAATTGAATCACTGAGACCTTTAAAGCACGAATTAGCACAAAAACACGAATTACAACAAAGCGGACACATTTCCTCATCAGATTAAAAAATCCCACCCAAAAAATCAACATCCATTCCCTGAATGTGCCAATCAAATCAAACTGGCCTATTTTGAGAATATATTACTCTCTGCATGAATAATTTCATTCTCTCATTACAAAATAAGAGCTCGGCGACATTGCTTATTCCCTTTCCTGTATCCTGAATTTCATAACAAGAACTACTCGTACGAAGAGACGCCCATTCATAACCGTATTGTACATTCAAGAATCAAGTTCCGCGAGATGAAAAAATAACCGTACATTTGAATTAGTCTACAACAAAGACCTGAAACGGCTTTGGATGAGTCTTGATAACTGCATAGACTCTCTTCAGCGTAATAAGTAACTCACATTTATACATCTCAATGAGTTCTTTGTTCTCCACTTGAATTGTCAGAGCGCCCTATCTGATTCATTCACCGGCACAACATTTGGAACGAGTACAGCACTAGATATGTCGTTGAACACAAAGTGTTTTGGCGGCATTTTCACTCCGACATTTGGACAGACAGACTTTTCACACGTGATCACACAGGCAAACACTAACGTTACATAATCACAGCAGAGTTCAGAGTCATCGAATGTTGTCATTTAGACGAGTGTGAAGAGGAGGAACATTGAATCTTATTCTTTTGGGTTCTTCTCAAGATGCAAGCACAATTTGTGCGCAAGATGACCCAGGAGAGCTCATTAGCCCATTTTACAATTAGTTCGCCAATAAGTATTTTAGGTAATTGTTGGCATCGAAAAACGGTTCAACGGTTCAATTGGAGTTCAGAAAGAAGGATGGTAGTCAGATGGGCTCGAACCATCATGTGTGGAAGCGAAAGGCCCTTCTAAATAACCCAAAAGCTGATTTGCTACGCATTACAAATTTTAATATCCACACCATTGGCTCCCAAATCGGACCTTTGTCTTTCACATGTTCGCACTTGAGGTTCATAAAACTACGATTTTGTTTTCAAGAACGACTCCCCCATCCAAGATACACGCGCTCTATTCTCAAAAACATCCATACTTTGAGCGCCCATTATAAGGACAAGTATTGTTGTAATCGAAACAATTCAATCACAAACGTGATGTGTCACGAATGATTCTTTATTTGGGATGGAACTCTAATTTGTTACAACCGTGTAGGTCACTCATTACAGTGAATTGACTCCTTGCGGTTTAGAGGCACTTTCATTTTCAAGTGGTCAGTTCAACCAACTAAAAGCCATTTTTAACATTTTTGGAGCGAATCAATGAATTTGAAGGCCTGCAATCAAAGGTTCTTTCTTTCCGCGTAGAATGTTTGACAATTGAAGGGTGTTTAGAGGCTCGCCATGACTTTTTGAGTCATTGCTTTAATGATCGAGTTCAGTGATTTTTTATAGCAATGCCTAGACAGGAAAAAATGTGTTACAGTTTTTCGACCAAACCCTTTGAATCAAGAATGTTTCTTTTGACAATAATAAACAAACCCAACTAGAAAAAGAACCTTCAAGCGCACAGTACAAACTGGCATTCGATGTCGAAACATTTTTTTCCAAAAATGCTTAAGGACACGCCAGACAAAGGGTAACGCACATAAAAACGATTTTTTTTTTGTAGTATACTCAACCCTGACCCAACTACTTGGCTGACCTCAAGTATACTTAACGCGAAACTAACCGACGAGTATAGGAATTGTTGTGTATTCACGCGATTCAACCTTCTACCGTGGCAATCATTCTGCATGTTACGACCAAACTAAAATTAGAGTCAACACAAGTGCATTCATGGTATACTAAAATAACAAATTAAGTGCAAAGACCATTTCAAAGCAAGGTATTGAAGGTGACTCTTTTTAATTACTTAACGTACTCAAAAAAAGTTTGTAAGGACATATTTTTTTTTGCATTCCAGTACCTTGTGAGAGCAAAAAGAACGCCGTCAAAACTACAAAATATGCCCTCAACCAACCAAACAGCATCAGATCTTAAGTCTTGGAAAATGAACGTTTCCGCCCCTCATTTCCACTTTAAAATGTTTTAAATAAATCTCGAATTTCAACTCGGTAAAATGAGAAAATTCGTCGCTTGCCCACTTTAAGTAGCTCGCGGAAGACTCCTTTTTTAAATTAGCTAAAGCGTAAAAAGTAATAGTTCTCTTCTACTCAACAAAAACGGTTAATCTCATTTCATAGCGGCTCTAACAGCACATTGATCTTGGTTGATGTGAGTTGTAATCAAATTGAAGGAAACGATCCCTCGTCATAATAACCCATCACAAGGAGAAAGAGAGAGCGAGAGAGAGGAGAAGAGAGCCAATTTCGTTTAAGAGCCTTTTTAGAATAGTGTTCCATTAGACGGTCGGTGCCTTCAGTTTATCAGGAATAAGCCAATTCTTTTGAAATCCGAATTAGGGTCCTTCTCGATGTTGCTGTGGGTGACTTGAAGAGCTCAAGTAAGGGCATCTTCATTGAAATGGAACCAATACAGGCGTTTCTTAGCCTTGACAGCACAAATGAGCCAAACCAAAGAGCAGAGCAATAAGCCTGAGATTATACACACACGTTGTCTTTACATATTAATACACAAAGAGGGGAGGCAACAGAGAGCCGATTGCAAAACTTGGACAGTCTTAGCCAAACCAGACTTTGTGGCCAACGTGTTGTCTCTTCCGGCTTCAAACGAGAGAAAGGAGGCGCGCCATTTCATTCGTTCGTTGCTTCTCCAACTTTCAAGGCCCACTTTTTGCCACTTCCTTCCGAGTGAGACATGCTAGGGCTCTCAGTCCAACCAAGAAGGATACAACACAATACGCTTTCCAGTTCTTACTCCTCGTTCTTGACATAATTTTTCCTATCATTTGAGTTTTGAAAGGGAATGAGTACTTGCAACTAATTAAATATCAACTCAGTGTCAATGAATTCAGGAAGAGATGTTCCTTAACTGGCTCGTCTTTCCAAGTTTACATTCGTTTCAATTTGTACGTATCTATCACTTCTCCACAGAAGCGTATTATTAACTGTATGGGTTGGTCAAGTACGAATATCCAGTTCAAGCTTGATTGAACCGATATTTTGGGATCACTTCAATTGCTTTTAGATCAAATCGTTGGCCATCACGAGGAAACTTTATTTCTTCTGGCTCTTAGTTTCGCTTTCGACATCATTTTTGAAAGTATCAAAATCAAGAGTCCCGAGATTTTAGCCCACCTTGGTCAATCAGGTTTTGTAGGTCATTCTATCAAAATAAGCAACATCGCCTTTCGTGAAAAGAACCGCCAAGTCTTTCTTGTCTAGAAGGCGAGAAAGTCTTCTGGAATCTTTCTTCTGGTAAGCCTCGCGAGCAAGGTCTAGAATGAAACCCCAAAGATTCCTCTTTTGGGTTTTGCACGAATGGTCAAGTGATGAGAGTAGCTCTCTTAAGAAGCACCAAACTTTTTGGTGAGGCTAAAAGACCTTTCTAAAGAAAGGAGTTGAAGAGATAGAAAGAGAGAAAGAGAGAGAGTGAGTGAGTGAGTGAGGATTGCGTCTAGGAAAGGAGTGTGTGAGATGGGATGAATCGGCGAATACAGAGATGGCCTTCTTTGTGTTTTGGCCCATGGGGAAATGTCAATGCAGATCAACTTTTATACAACATCATTCCACCTTGATATCCTGATGATCCCAATTCATTGAAGGTAGCACAAATTACAAATGTAAACAAGATGTATTAACCAAAAACTGATTTATTCTTTCAAGAAACAGTGCCAAAATTGTCATTTGCTGTCTTCTCATGAAATTCCAAAATCAAAGGTGTCGAAATCAACGTCTTAAAAACGTTGAGCAATTAAAGATGAATTACATCAAGCCCATTGGGTTGTCTTTATCAACCCTCATATATTGGATCCCATGTGTTCCCATGAGAGCAAGACGCAAGTATCTGTCCCATCGGTGGCCACATCACCGTCATCACCAAGAACGCCAACAACAAACACCCTGCTGATCTGATTATGATCCTCTTGGATGTCGCAACTTTCAAGCTTTGCTCCTTGTGAGGTAACAACTCAAACGTTCCACTGATTTAGAGGATCACAGGATAGACAGACAAAGAGACAGACGAGTGGGTGAGCGAACGAACGAGTGAGTGAAAGAGTGAATGAGTTGAACAAAGAATCGAGTAGATAGACGGGAACACCGGACTGCAACAACGAAGTGGACGAAGGCACCCACTCTGCACTCTGACACTCGCGCCCTCTGATAGGCAAGCAGGCAGCCGCTCACTACCCACCATTACAACAGTCAACTAACAACCTACAAGTAGGATGCGTTGCTGTTGTTGTTGTTGTTGGTGGTGGTGGTGGTGGTGGTGGTAAGAAGTAGTAGTGGCACAAGGGAGTTGAAATAAAAGGGACAGCTTGTTATGTTCGTATTCTAGTTATTCAGCGAAGCCGCCGCCCAACCATTTTTGTTGCACCAACCATCCTTCCATCCATCCAACCAACCAAGCATTCACTCTTTTAGTTCGTTACTTCTCTGGCTATCACTACCCTCATGGTGATTGTAGCGAAGTGTTCTCTGTCTCTCTCTTTCTGTTTCTGTCTGTCCCTGCCCGTCCCGTCCATTTGTGATCCATCCTTGTAAGCCCCCTGTCCACATTATGCCAATCAATATTGTACGACGAGCAAAAAAGCGGTCCACTACAGCAGAGTTCAGGATCACCAAACCGTAGCCAGAGCATTCAAGGCGCGTAGCAACAACACAAAGAGTCGCCAGCATCTGTCCCGATATCTCGGGACGACACCAACCAAACAGCCAACACACACCGAACGTATGTATGCCATGAAAAAGCGCGCGTAGGGGTCGCATTAAGTTACCCACCCCTCCATCATCAGAATCTTTACAATCAGGATAACTGTACAACGTCTACAAACGAAGAAGAATGAGACGACAAAAAGACGCCCGGGGTCGCCCAATCATTTGCCTTTTAGGCCATGCAAGGGCCATGGTATCCGTAAGAAATGTCAACAAGGCATGATCATAATCGTACGTATACATTTCGGTATGATTTTTATAAGATGATTGACTAATCTAGCGGTGATTTGCGAAGAGTACTTTACACGAAAAAAGAAAAAAAAATACGCATGTCAAATAGATATTTGGCTCGCAAGACCATCACAATTCTATGATCTCAGCCTCTTGAACGTAGTCCCGTCATAACGCCACCAATAAATTGGCCGTTTCTGACAATCCAGCGCATGCTCAGTACTCTTTTTATTCATTCTTGCTCGAACCAAAGGAAAAAATGATGACCAGACATCAAGCCTCGATCAAGACAGTAAGCATTGGGAGAGAGAGGTTCGTCGATTTGGGGGAAATGCTAAGGGTTTTTGAGGCTCGTTCATCTCTTCGTTTGGCCACTTCCCCACTTTCCATTAATACAGTCAGTCACTTGGTGAGGCCCCTCCGAATCCGGGGAAGGAAACACACCTCGAAGGTTGGTTGCCTTGCCTTGCCTTGCTACCAATTGCAATTGGGAGCATGTGCTCAATCGCTCTCAGTAGTGCCCAAACTCTTCGTGAATAGTAAGAAAAAGCGACCTCACTTTCCTCGAAATCAATGGAAGGAGACCAACTAACGGCCCACGAGGCCCATTTGCATACCAAAAGATCTTTTTCTCTAACACACCAGATCATTAGCTCACCAGATTTGTTCTTCATTGAGGCTCATCCAAGGGTTCTATCTAGGAAGCATCAATAACTTCAAAAAACGACCAGACTTTCCGTTGAAACTTAATTATCGATTTGCTTGTCGGGTCAGGTTATACGACAAGGACAAGATAACAACCTTTTATTTTGGAACATATTTAATGTCCTGCCAATAAAGGGTGTTTAATTTGCGTCTTCGTGGGATCTATTGTCCGGATGCAAATCCAAGCCGTGGAAGAAACTTACCAATCATGGGTGCAAAAAACTATAGATCAGGGCCCTCTAAAACACAATCTGTAGTAAAATCTTTACAGTAAAAAGCGATGAAGGGCACATTGAAAGCTACTTGAGGACCATTCTGAACTTTTGAAAGCACTTTTGTAAAGCAGCCCACGAACGAAACTCTTGCTAGCCCGTTGATCATTTTTCCTTACGATGGCTGGTCGTTCACCAAGTCAAGCTGCATTTGTGATATTCAATCTTGAGATGATGATGATGATGAACATGGTGATGATGATGATAATAATGAAGATGATGGCGATCATCTTGAGCATCATCACGATCATCCAAGCCCAGGATAGCGAACTACTCTCATTTCTTCCTTTCTGTCTTTCACTTCCCATCTCTCTTGCTCTCTGTCTGTTCTCTTTCTACATCCAAGAGCTCTCCTTCAGTCTTTTTCGTGCCAGCACCGACATCTTGGCGTCTTACTCCTCCAATCATAATTTCTCTACAGTGCAACACGAAACGTAATGAAAAAGTTACCCATGTAGCACAAGTACAAGTACTGTATTCAAGTACTAACAATTAGTGTCCTCATGTGCGTATGTAGTATCCGAAGCCAAGATTTGCCCAAGCCCGAAGAAGACCGAAGAAGGTCTCTCTCCCTCTCTCAAAACCTAACAAATGCTTAGATCACAATACAAATATGGAACACCCCATAAAAGAAACGGGATCATCACTCGTGAATCATCAGGGGCTCTTTAAGCAGCAACTTCAATGGAGGCCAATTATGGGAAACGAAAAGTTTTCTCGTTTGTCGAGGTTATTGTCGACTTTGATCACAGCAGGAAATTTATGTAAATAAATTCGACAAATGGATTTCATGGCTATACTACATTGAGTGTACCTCAATGAGGCATCTTCATTTTTTGTAAATGGTCCATTTGCTTTGTCCTTGGTTTTTTTTTGCCTTTGGGTTATCTAGTTTATAGTACCTACTATTGTCCCCATTTGACTGAGGCGAGAGTTTCTAGACGACTTAGTTGACTTGGACCAAGTTCTTTATTCACGGGGGCTCTTTCGGATTGTACCATACGGTGCATACTAGTAGCACACATATGATCGTTAATCATACACTAAAGTAACCAGAGATCAAGAAACGAGCACACTTTCGCTTCTGAGAAGTCTCTAATCATCTGGAGACTGAAAAGCAAAACGGAGAGAGCCATCAGCTTCAGCAACTCCTAGATTTTGAGAAATGTTTTCTACCTATCTGCTGGGTGGGTGCACAACAAAAACCTAATTAGGAATTGTAAATCAGTTTTGTTGGTCTTTTGGGGCAAAGAACCAAACAGGTCTTGTTGAGAACATGTAGTCATAGTAGCTGGTGTTGTTGTAGCAATAGCCGAGTGTAAACATCTCTGTTTACCCTCGTCAACTTCGAGGGACAAGGGCATATTTTGCCTGTTCCATAAGAGTTTCCATTCATCTATCATCAAGTTCCCTTCCTTCCTTCCTTCCTTCCTTCCTCTCTCGCCTTCAACCACTAGTAGTAGACATGCTAGTACACATTCTAGTGCTGTTCCTGCTACTACTACTACTACTACTACTACTGCTACTGCATTTAAACGCTCAACACTCTATCTCTACATACATAACCAGGGACAGTTCATTCAAGTGCCAACCGCAGTGGTGCTACAGAACTTCTTTTGCTCTGAAAGATCCCGAAAGAGTCAGAAATCCAATGGAGAGCATCGGAATCAAGTAAGCACCCTTTGTGAGTTCGTAGGTAATCTGAATTGCTTAGGACATTATACCAACCAGTTTGGTCCATTCAAGGAATCAATATTTTCAGTTACCATCTACAATCCACTTCATGAATGGTTCATGGACATGCCGGACATCAATCAAATTTCATTCAAGATCAATTAAGTTAATCTAAAAAAATGTACTTGAGCCTTAAAGACAATAAAAAGAGACACGCCAAAAATCCGAACACTAACTTCTGGGTCTTCCTCTTTGTCCCCGATTTTCGGGCCAGGAAAATGGAACCACCATAAGAACAAGGTGGAAGACCACAGAGGACACTTTGGTTATCAAATAATTACAACGGATGGATGGATTGTAGAAGGTTACACGAGTGGATGGATTGAGAGCCACATGTATAGATGGATAGTCAGATAGATAGATGGATGGGTGGGCGGGTGGCTGAGTGAATTGACGGTTGGGCAGTGATTGGAGGGACTATTCGTCATGACTATGATTGGTTATCAAGCAACGGATGACAGTTGTGTGCTCTAGAAAGTCTTGAATATACCGGGTGGCACAAAGCTCTTGTATGGGAGTACTTGGGTGATTGCTTTCGTCAAGGCGAAAGCTTTACCCTCGACATACTCCGCCCTATCAACTTACGTATCACTAGACAGACTCAAGGAGCATGATGTGAACAAGCTCAAGAACCATTCGCTACTCACTCAGTCCTGTCAAGACATTGCTTGGTCTTAACAATGAAAGCCAGGCCAAATCATGATTATGTTATGGAAAATTGTTTCATTTGTCACACAAGACGGGACAAATCAATGTCGTAGTACTCAGCCCAAGTCAGGAGCGCTCAAGCAGTATGTTCCTATGCGAACGAGAAAATACAATTACGGTAATGGCCTTGCTACATTGGTACTCGTAGAACCGCTCCAATCTTCTTCCGACATCATACAGAAAAATTACTAAGCATTGTCAAAGACCAATATTTCTATTACCTCACTTTCCAGTGAATTTTCTTGGTCGGGTCAAATTCTCCATGCCTCAAAAACATTGTTGTCATCCTTCAAATCTAAGAGCGAACGTCAAGTTCCAGTTTGAGACAGGTCAAAGTTCAATCCCGTTTTTTCTGACTGACCATGGAAAATGAGAAGCGTTGCTTAGTGCAGAATGAGAACACAAAAGTAAGCAAGAGAAAAATCATAAAATCAAGCAAAGTTCGCCAAAACAACAAGGAGAGCTCGACTAATAAAATGGAGAAAAATTCATGTTCTGGGAAACAAAGGAGAGAACTTCGAGCCCAAGACATCATAAATTGCACGGTACGCCCCCAAGTCGTGTTATTTCAGCAATAGAGGGGACAAGACATATTCTAACGAATTTTATCACAATAATGCACGACTTTTTACATTTCATATTCTTCGGCCCATTCTACCATTTTTCGGCACTTTTTTCAGTTTGTCTAACAAAATAAGATGGTTGATGTCGAACGAATGATAATGTTCTAATTGCCGCAAAACGTTGCCCTATCGCCTTTTCATGGCACATTCATTTTCGAGCCTTCCCAGAAAAGTGGGCACTATTTGTGAAGCTTCTTAAAAACTCTAAGCTTACTTATGCCATTGAGATAAAGAACTAAGTCTCTTTTGGAACGTCCAGAGAATCACCTTAAAACAAGGCAATTTGAACTCGGTTGTTGGAAAACATTCAAGCAGCACTTGTGGGAGCCCTTGGCACTTCTAGGAAGATGCCATCTTCCATCTCAGTTCCTTGTCCATTCAAGGTTTACCCGTGCTTTGCTCTCTTGGCAAATTGCATTTCAGGTTCCCTCTCCGGAACTTGTAGTAAACTCTAAATAATTCATTAGCTCTTAGTATATGGCACTTTCTTTATGGTAAGGAACTGAGGCGAACGTTTTCGTATGGTGAACAGTGTACATTGATACTCTGAACTGAATTTTTCAAAACTTTGCTTTCGATTTATTGTCTCCGGCACAAGAAATTGACGCACTCTCTGAACTGCGGTTGAAAATGTGATTGAAATTAAAAGCTACACTTGTTGAGGATGCTAAAGTTCTGCTTACGAGGATTGAGGCAAGTCAAAATCTAAAAAAAAATATTTAAAAAAACAACGAGCAGTCTGAAAATTTGAAACCAGTTTGAAAAACGGTTTGAAAATTTGTGAACGAATGAATGATACCCTCCCGACATGAGATTCATTTAACTTCAAAAAGATAATTAAAAATCCACTAACTTAACTCGCACAATAAAGGACTACAAGTACGCGTAACTGTTCCTTTAAGAACGTTGAGCAATTTCTATTACGTCTATTATGCTTACATATGGTACGGTCTCTTTGGCATCAAAAAGTTGCTTTGTTTCAATTATATAACTTGTCTATGCATTACGTCAAACCAATGATCGTTAAGCTTAACTTGCTTAGAGGAGGCTTACAAAAGATCGATCCCTAAAAGATGACAATCGAACATTTGACATTTCTCTTCCATGTTGAATGTTCTTGGTCATTTCCAAACAATTACCGAGGCCGAATTGTCTTGGAAAAGTGCAGACGACCTTGACTCGTCAGGCCTAATCGGCAACTACTTAAGGGGTAAACGAGAATGACTAGGTCCTCCGAGCGACTAATCGGTGCCTTCGTGTTCCTCGTTCGTTTGGCCTCTGCCAGCTGAGGCCTCCCTACTTGTGAGCCACCACGAACGATATGCCTACTATGTAAAGCTCTTGAGCGACGAACCAAATTCGTGTTTATCCTTCGGCAAATTCAACAGGCCTAACAGACCGTCCTGAGAGGTTTCAGCGAGTCAGCGGTGAGCGAGCAAGACAGAGAGCACTTCTTCGACAGCAACATTGGCCTTGTGTGTTTAACTAGGCATAGTTTATCAAGTTCAAGGCAAGATGAAAACGAGAGAGACCCAGACCGTGGAGGAGAGACACTCACTCACGCACTCTTAGGCCTTAATAGCGTCTTCCTGCCTTCAACAGTACTTGTAATTCTCCGTCGGCTGGCCCTTTAGGCCAGTTTGTGAGTGAGTGAGCGTGCAACTATGTGTAGGGAAGCTTATTTGAGTGCATATCTGTGCCTCAGTAGCAGCAATAGGCTTTGATTGAAGGTAGTTTGTCTGCCATCGCAAGCACAACTAACAGCTAACGATTTGGAGAATATCAAGCCAGCTGCGCGACGATTTAGGGGACTCAAAAAAGATACTAAATAAGGACAAAATGAATGTTATTATCGAACAAAGGCCAGTAGCAGCCGTTCTCATAGGCGATCAATTGTAACTCAGAACCATGTGGAAAATTATGTATCTTACCTTGTTATTACTGAAAGTTTCCTGGACGAGCGAGTTGCGATGGATGATGATGCTCCTTGAGAGGTTAATCACTGGCACTCACTTGGGGATCATGTACTTGCTGGACTGATTGAATGGCAAAAAACTACTCGCGAGGATTTCCGTCCAATACGTTGACCGTTCTTTGGCGAGCTTGACAAACTTCCCACTCGACCAACGGGTAGCAGCCAGTCCAACTTGGCAATGTTTCGAACAGTCAAGGGTTCAACCGAGAAGCAATTTCAATCGAGAAGCAATAGAAGACTCTGAATATATGGAAATAGGGTTGACCAGGCACCGGGGGAGTTCCTGCGTCAATTAAGGGAACAAATCTCAAAGATTCAAAGCGAATAACAGTGGCACCAACACAGAAGATGATGATGATGACAATAAATTTCAGTTTGAGGGGACTTTTTCAACAGTTAACACAGGGATCTTTGGCAATATTTGAGTCAGTTGAGAAACAAGAGAACGATGACTGTTGGTCTGAGTGAGGTTTTTGTTGTCGTTGTTGTGGTTACCACTGTTGTTGTTGTTGTTGTTGTTGCTAATGCTAAGGCATGGAGCTCTGAATAACAATACTTTGAACCAAAGTCTGATGTGATCTTGGTGTTTTGGAACCATTGATGGCCCCTGTCTTGCGATTACTCTTCCTTGGCGCTTGTCTGGAGGATGCAAATCCCAATCAGGAAAACCCGCCTTTCCAAAGAGTGCGCTAGCTGGTGAAATAAACACTCACACACACGATACCTGATGAGGTCAAGTCGCCGGGTGAACGCAAATGGAAATGGCGCCAAACACCCCCACGAGGACGACTGAGGGGATGAAAATCGTGAGTCAGACACTCTTTTGGCTGAGGCTGAGTGAGGTCTCTGTGATCTCGGCCAGCACTCGGTTCTAGTTCACACTTATGACGACTCCCTTTGCCTTGTGAATGTCTCGTCTCTACCTTCCCTACTGAAGCAAGGATCACACAAAGACTGATGATATTTTACCACTACTTCTTCTTCGGTCTCGACGCTCTTTCGTCCGCTCATGTAACTCTCATGTTGTGAATAGAGAGAAGCCGAACAAACTCGGGAACGCGTGTTGCCAGTTCAAGTCGATCCTCGATTCCTCCTCCTCCTTCTGAGTCTCTCTCTCTCTGTGTCTCTCTCTCGGTCGCTTGCCTTACTTCCCACCACAGATCATATAATGACTAGATGTCGCATTGGCCCGTACCGTCGGCGAGAGAAAAGTGACACCACTTGGCCCAGCTGCGCTAGCTTCAAAATCTCAGGGCGACCGCGTGCTCAGAAGTAACGACGTTCGCTCGCGTCGAGAACAAAGTACGTACGGTACGTTGAGTTTGTTCAGGATTTGGCCTTGCTGGCAAAATTTTGAAAAGTTCGAAATTCCCACCATTTTGGGGTGTAGTGTTATGTACCAGCTGATGAAGCAAAGTTGTCCACCTTTTTCTCGCACGAAGCGAGGTCTAGCCATTATATGGTCTGTGCTTCCCACCCGTTGCAGTCTCAAGTCTGAAAAACAGTTCTGCCAGTTAGTTCGTAACTCCTCAGTCCAGGAACCTCTCACCACAGGACGCGAACTTCAGCTGACGCGAAGCCCAATGAGGACCTTAAAACGGTGCGGCTCTGCAGTGAATTTGAATGAAATTACCAAAAGACGATAGAATAAGGTGTTTGATAGCAAACATCACTACAGAACAAAGTTACAGCATGAGATAGCGCTCCTTTTCCTGCCATTAATTTCTATACTGATGTTTTCTGTTCTCCGGAATAAGTCGAAACTGAGCTGCTTCAGATCAATGTCTCACACAAAACTGAGAGTGGATCTCAATTAAACGCATGTATTACTTGAATATAAAAATACCAGCTTCAGACAACGGGTTCAATTATACACGGATGAAGTTTCATGGAAATTGAGCGTGTTTTTGGAAAACTGTGGCCCTGTTATTAAAAATGAAACTTACACCCAAAGCATCCACAATCTTCCCCATAAAAACAACATTTCTAGTCATTATTTTACCGTCTGAAATGCTTGAAGTCCATTAGATGCCAAATAGCAACATTTTGACAGGCCAAACCGAGAGGAAGCACAATATTGAACAAATTATTCATCAACTTATAGTTGAGTTGTTGATGATTCCCTCTGAATGATTATTCATGCAGAATGAAGTAAAGAACAGATCACCTTCATGGAGCACTATATTCTTCACTTTGATGGTGTTGATAGGTACTTATAATATGAAACCAGTGGTATTTCAGGATAAGTAGAACAGGGTTGATAATGAGTGATGAACGTGATTTACCCAAGAGTGGGTTGCATTTAATTATCTCTAAGAGACAGATACACATACCAGAATGATGGCTAGACAATTTATTCACTGATTCATTATGAAATATTGAATATTGATTCCATAACACTTGCCTATCGTTCAGTCCATAGGGCCTCATTAGGCCATCAAAAAAAACAACAAACAGCTGTCTTCGCATCCTCTTCTGTCAGTATATCCATGCTCAGTCCCACATTGCGAATACAGCTGGTCCTCGGTAGAACTGGTATCCCCCTACGTACATGTGAGCGTGCCGCTTGTGTTGCTGGCTGGCTTGACTACGATTGTTCCATACTCCCTTGTCCTCGTTTGCGAGGATCGCCGTCAAATTCGCCCGCTCATTTTGGAAGACAGAACGGCAGGCGCCCGTCTTTTTTCCCTCCCCCATGATGTTCTTGTCCTCCTCATATCCTCTCTCGCTCGAATCCTCGTACGCTTTTTTCTTCTACTTCTTCAAGTTCTTCCCCAACGACCACGTCCTCATCGTCCTCGTTGCCGTCGTTGTTGTTGATGATGTTATTGTTGGAGGAGGTACTCTTGGTACCGTTGTGATCTTCCCTTGGCGACAAAGAAGAGCAATCCATGAAGGTAGGCAACAATCGCGAACAACACCAATGGGGCACAACTAAACGTTACTCTGAAGGTTTGGAGAATGTATGCCCAAGGCAGAAACTAGTATAGACCTCGCATACTGCAGGACTGAGTTGGTTCTTTTTTTATCTTTTTTGATTTATCATCTTTGCTCCCTTTCAAGAGAATATCTCATACTTTGCAGCAGCTATGGTTTATGTAACAAGATATCT
Organism: Tigriopus japonicus; assembly: GCA_010645155.1. Classification (NCBI taxonomy): domain Eukaryota; kingdom Metazoa; phylum Arthropoda; class Copepoda; order Harpacticoida; family Harpacticidae; genus Tigriopus; species Tigriopus japonicus. The sequence continues at coordinate 6,938,572 of CM021316.1, read as the reverse complement.
GTCAACCAATTTTCAGCTCAATCGAACGACGGAGTCAAAAGTAAGGTTTCTTTGAAGTTCAGCCAAGCGTAGGTGGAAAATGAGCTTGTCCTACCTCTTGTTGCAAGAAGATCTTTCAACAAGAGGGAGAACGAGTTCATTTTCCGGATTTTCCGCCTTTGCTTGGCGTTAAAAAGCATATAACTTTTGCCTCCGTCGATTGATTGAACTGAAATTTAGTGTAGAAACTCCTTGTAACATAAACCACAGCTCGTGTAAAATATAAGATATTCCCTTGAATGGGAGCAAAATTGGTAAATTTTGAACGCAAAGCAGCTTACAAAATTTTGAGGATGATAAGGTTTAAGCTGTGAACATCTTTTTCTTGTTTTGATTTCAATAGAGGTTGTGAACAATTCCAAATCTAGTGAAATCTAGCCCTTTTATCCTCATATCTGTGCTGGTCAGCTAGGCCGAAGTGCAGAGAAACAGTAGGGTAGCCAAAATGAGAAGATAAGCAAGTGCTGGGTGGGGTGGTTTGTTAAACCTAGTCAAGAAATAAGTGCGTATAAATCACTAAAGACAGTTACGTCAAGTGACTTTACTTAAAGCTAATGTTCTGGTTAGGATAATTTACTTTTGCATACTTAAGATGACAATTGTGAAATGATTATCAATATGTGACCAATATGTGATTGACTTTGAGCTTTTACCTCCCTTTTGTTTGTCTCCACTTATGGGGGAAAATTGGTACACCGACATATTTAGTTCACATTCTCTATAGAGTGACCGCACCTCATGCGTTGAAATCTGCCATCCTCTCTATCATAGTTCAAAATGAGCTAGATGAAACAAGTTTTTTCAAGAGCCGAAAACTCGAACCCTGATTTCTGGCAAGGTGCTTGAACAGTTTTTCACTTTGTTTGATGTTGTCACTTAATAATGCAAAGTCAATCCATGAATACCAGGATAGTATAGCAAGACATACAACCATACAAATTTCATACAAACCAAGGAATTTGCATGAAAGCATCAAAAACGATCAACTTGTCAGGTTGCATGTTAGATGCACAAATACAAATAGCTCATGTATATTAAAATCAAATAGATCGACGTTTCTCCGGTGTTCTCTCATTCTCAAGTCCCATCTTGTCAGAATCACACAGTTTTATTAAATTTTTCACTTACTCGAGATATTTTACCAAAAGACTTTACCCAATACAATGGGAGGGATTACCATATCATATTACAGACCACATGGTGTTAACAGTCTAGGCTTGCCAAAAGTTGTCTAAGTTTCCAAGAATTAGATTTTTTAATATTACATTTAAGACCAATAGACCAATGGCTTGGATTATGTATGTTGAGGAGTATTGCAAAGAAATTTGAAAACACAAGGAGAAATTGCAAACCTTTGATGTAACAAATTACTTGTTTTCAGTTTTGGTTGCCTGCGGAACAGGTCTCCTCTGGCCATCTTTTTATTTAAAGTCAGGCATTCCTGATTTAAAAATTCAGAAGAACCCCCTTCATTTTAATTTCAGTAGCCAAATTTAAGCTGCTGGCAATAACACATATTTTTCAAAAAATGTCAAGAATTGCAATTCCAACTTCAAGTTGTGGAGATGAGAAATTAATTGTTCAAATTACCAGGTTTATATATTTCTTCCTTTTACCTAACTTTCACACTTATCAGAAGACATGTCTTCCGACTTGTTTGTCTGGCAAAATAAGCATGGCGAAATCTGACAAAGAGTTGAAAAAGGCAAAATCATATGTTGAAACAAAAAGATCTATAAGACAATAACGTTTTAACGGACAACACTGCAATGATGATACTTTTTTCAAATCTCGGGGTTTGGTTGCTTTTTCTTAATATATCAAATCTGACATCACATAAAATCCCTCCCATAAAGCCCATTAACATGCAACTTATTGAAACCTTGTAAAGCTGACAAAAGAAGCTGAAAATTAGTTGACACATTAAATATAAAAAGCACTTACCTGCGTCTTTTTATGGATAAGAAAAAAATAAATATGTATTACTTAATTTTCTTGCTAATTTTGTGAATTTACACATTGATCACAGGAAACACATAAAATACAGGCAAGGGTGGTGATATTTTTTTAATCCAAAATTTACCCTCACAAATTTGCTTCAAGTTAAAAAAAAAACTCTTGATTTTATTATAGCCAATTTTCTGTTCCGAGATGCCGTTATACTTTTACCGATAGTTCCCCGTGTTGTGTCCAAAATCTTTGTCAGTGCCAAATAGCACCACTCTTCTTCTCTTGTACGTAAGTTCGGATGCACGGATGTCTTTGGAGATGATCCCACTTGAAGGTGGATGTGTTGGGCAAGCCGGGACATCCTTGCGCGGTAAAAAAATAAGCGAATGTTTTGCGGGCAAGCCTCATCGGGCAAGCCTGTCTCCAAAGACATCTGACTAGCTTCCTCCAATCAAAATCCAGTCTCACCTAAACAGTCCAAGCGCTGTAAAGTGATTCGCCCAACTAACGCGGCATGAATTTGAAGTTGAAAACATAAGCTGTTGTGGCTTACTTTTTCTCCCGCGTGTTTCTACATCAAGTTGGGAAACAAATACATCGTCATTACGCTTGCAGTGGGACCTACGCTTCCATTGAGCTTTTTGGGTCCTGTTTAAGTTCTTTTTGCAACCTTGCACCTTGTGATTTTTGGGGAAAAAACTCTCACTTTCAGGTCCTTCGAGAATGCTGAACAAAAAGGCCTTTGAAAAGAAATTCGGCAGATACTGTAGATACACAAATTCTGAAACACTTTAGAACAACAGTGCTCTGAGTACATGAAAGAGTTTAGTCAAAGTAGATTTTTAATTATTTATGTTTTAGCATATTTCAAGTATCATTGTAGAGTTTTCGCCCGTGCCTAAGTTCAAAAAAATGTTTGGTATTGCATTTTCATCTTAAAGCTGGTCTTAAAAGTTTCTGGAATTAAAAAATGACTTCTCCGCCTCAAAAATACAACGTCAAAATTTTCATTCTGATCGATTAGCTCACAGGGCGGGCATTATGAAGATTTCTTTGGACAAGCTGTCGAATAGCAATGATTGGATGAGAAAACTTGTTTTTTTTCATGGTGCGTTGTGCCCAAACAAACAAATACAGTTTGTTCAGTGGATAGTTAGCGCAAACTGTCCTACCGTTTGTACATGGCTGTTGTGGTTGTTTTGGAATGTTGTGGTCAAAGAATGTGAGCTTATTTGGGCGCAAGTGATCAATCAAGAGGTCAGCTGGGGCCTGAAAATTCACCGATAAATTGTTAGCAGAGTGTGGCTGAACATGTCCACTCTGGAACTCTGTGGATTAGCTAAACTAAACGAAAGGTCGGTTGTTGAGGTAATTTTGAAGTATTGACAAACGCAAAACAGCTTACAAAATTTTGAGGTTTATCAGTTGTAAGCTGTGAACATCTTTCTCTTGTTTTGATTTCCACAGAGTGACCGCACATCATGCGATGAAATCTGTCTCCTCTCTATCGTAGTTGAGGGCGAGCTTGACAAAACAAGTTTTTCAAGAGCCGAAAACTCGAACCCTTATTTCTTGCAAGCTGCTTGAACAGTTTTTCTCTTTGTTTTGATTTTGTCGCTTAATCAGGTAATGCATAGTCAATCCACGAATATTAGAAGCATGAAAGAAGCATATGAGGCGAAGTAGAAATAACCATGCTTGATCAAGTTTCGCTGCAGAAGCTGGGATTGAAAAACGCAGCTTATGTAGTAAAACTTAATCGAGCATGACTATTTCTACTCCATCTCATATGCTTCTTCTGTGTTTCCCTCATACTTCTAGATATACTTCTACTATACCATAACTACCTCAACAACCAACCTATCATCGAAAGCAGAAGAGTGGCAGCAACGTAACTGAGACATTTGTCAAAGTTCGATGATTATCAAATTCACCCTGCCCTTGATTGTTTAATTTGTTTCTTCATTACTGCTTGCCCATTTTGGAAAGTCTTAATGGCTGCTTGGATATGTTTTGTTGAATAAACTTGGCAAATTCATGTTCAAGGGGCTTGACATGGATAATATCACAAATGAGTTATCTCAAATGCTATCGGCAGCTTCAAATCTGGAGCGGGTACTCGTGATGGGCGATTTCAACCTAAAAAAGAAGGGTTGGAAGTTGTTTACAAAAGTGAAAATGATCATTTCCGACGCATCATCAACGGATCAAAGAGCTTGAATCGTAAAGCGTTTATTAATACCAGATTGCATTCAACTTACCCAATCTGTCCATTGAGATCTAGTAAATACAGAGGCAGGGGTCGGCAACCAGTGGGCCGCGGCCCACACGTGGGCCCAAGGGTGATCGTTGGTGGGCCCACGGACAATGAGGAAATTCCGAAATAATGGGCCCAAGAGACATCCATAGTACTGTACTTGTGGGCCCTGAGGTCTTTGGTCGTAAATTTGTGGGCCCATGAACCTGCCACCATCTGTATGGTGGGCCCCGACTTGTCCGAACCAAATTTGGTGGGCCTTGACACAAAAATGGTTGCCGACCCTTGTACTAGAGGGAGTGTAATCGAGAGTAAACCTCCGGAGTCTACGTTAGGTTCAGTTCAATTTTAAGACCATTTTCGTCAAGGAATTCGATAAACAATTATCAATGATTTTAACTTTCTACACGTGCTCGAGACAAAAAAAAGATTTTGATTTTCCCCCTTGACACACTTAAAAGGGCGTTTTTAGCGGGTGTTACTCGAAACCTTCAACTAGCTCGGACAGAAATTGTTTTGGTACCGTTGGAACCGCCTAACCTAATCAACCCGAGTCCAAAAATGGTACCTAATAAGTCAATAGATGACCGCATACGTATGTTGGTGGAACTCAAGCTATGAACAGGTGACTCTAAACCAGGGGTCGGCAACCACTTTTGGGTCAAGGCCCACCAATTTGAGATCATATTGTCAGGGGCTCACCAAATAGATGTTGGTAGGCCCACAAATTATTGATGAAAGAGCTTTGGGCCCACGAGTACAATACTATGGATGTCTCGCCACTATTTTGGACTTTCCCCATACCTCCTGGGCCCACCAAAGACCCCCGTTTGGGCCCACATGTGGGTCGTGGCCCACCGGTTGCCTACCCCTGCTCTAAACTAAGCCAGTGGAAGCTTCAGAAACCCTTTAAAAAGTAGATGGCGCAGTAAATGAGCGGCCTTAATGCGGGGTTTGCGGTGAGCAGTGATTGCGGGCCCAAAGCCTTTACTGTTATAATTCATATAAATTGATATTTACAAGAAAAGAATAATTCATATCTTTTACTTGACCATGAAATTCATTGGTGATTGTTTTTTTCTGTAAGATAAAAGGAGATTAAGATTAATCTTGCTTGAGAACCCCTCCTTATCTCGCATCATTTGGCATTTGTAGAGGAAAATGAAATGCAATTTTGATGAAGATTGTGAAGATCCCTTTTTAGGTCGGGGGCCCCCAACCTCGTCCAAATTACGAATAGAGTATCATAATTGAAATTAGTGAAACTAAGTCAAGGCCTAAAATGCAGGTAAAACCCACGACAAAATCCTTCATAAGTATAACTACTGATCGAACTCGAAATGGAACTAGTTCGAGTGTTGCCAAATTGGTCCCTGTTTGGTTCTTTTCAAAAAGTTCAATACAACCTGCCCTTTTGAACAGAAATAAACTTTGAGTTAAAAATGGCAGCACTCCCACCCGAAACACATCAGTAGAGCAGACAATTTTAATAACAAAATTTTGCCCAAATAATTGCTCCCAAAAACCCCAAATAATTGCAAAATGTTTGCGATAATAAGGCCTGAAAAGTCTTTTTAAACGCCACCATGGCGATTATTATTCCAAAACACATCTCCTCCGTGTGGCGACTTGTAGACGAATGAGTATGTTTTTGGACCTTACATAATTGGCAGTGTCTTTCAAGACATGGGGAAAGTCGGCTTTTAGAGATGTTTTTGTTATTCTCTTTCAAAAAGGCCAAGACTAAAAGGTTACTCCGTGATGTGACATTTTTGGATTTTTGCATGTTACGGATAGATCTGGATGCCTCGGCTATTACAGCAATTACTAGTGACGTCATGATTTTTGGCGGGACAAAAGTTAGGAAGACCTGTGTTTCTGATGAGCAAGCGAGGTAACTAAAACGAAGGTTTAGGCCTGGTGATTGCAACAATGCCTTTCTTATCTGCACAAATTGAAGTTGAAATAGCAATTTTTGACATTGTATTTGCAAAAAAGAATGTTTTGCAAATGAAAAAAAAATGAGCAAAATAATTAAAATTCCCCAAAATGAGCAAAATTATTAAAATTTCCCAATATGAGCAAAATAATTAAAACTCCCCAAAATGAGCAAAATAATTAAAATTCCCCAAAATGAGCAAAATAATTAAAATTCCCCAAAATGAGCAAAATCATTAAAATTCCCCAAAATGAGCAAAATCATTAAAATTCCCCAAAATGAGCAAAAAAATTAAGAATCAAAATTTAATGGAAAAAATCGGAAACATTCACCCTACACATCACTAACTGGTTGACGATCGCGCTTGTCAGCCATCAGTTGACACTCTGCTTTGAAACGTTTGAGATTTTTACTCCACAGCATAAGAAGATATTTTTCCGGGCCTAAAAATCAAGGCTTACTCATGGAAAGTGATTGCTACATTTGAAGATAATCCATGAATGGTAGGGACTTTCCCCTTTCTGCTGAGTTTGAGTGCTTGTTAAATTTGCGGAGATGAACGTCAAGGTGTGGCGTTTGATTGAGAGATCAGCCAGAATTCAACGGTAAGTCAGAACACGGAAGATATGGCAAAGACGAGCTAACGAACGTACTTACTTACTAACTTAAGTTATTACGTACGACCATGGTTGGTTGGTTGGTTGGTTGGTTAGTTAGTGTTTAGTCAGTACTCAAGATTCAAGAGGACATGGGGACAACTTAACACCTTTTTCTGGTTGGCCCACTCCAGCTACGTCAGGTTCGTCCTGCCTAGAGCATTAGAGCATTAGGTCGATCCTGAACAAGGACGAATCATGGCTCGGAACTTGCTGTTAGCCTGTGATTTTGCTCTTCAACCCACGCACGGTTGGTTGGTTGGTTGGTTGGTTGGTTGGTTTGCTGCTGACTTGCTTGGTGGCTGCTTTTTGGAACTTCCAACAACTTACAGTTCATACGTATCAGGATATCGAAGAGGGCGATGCACGATGAGCAGAAGATGAAGTCAATGGACAGGCAAAAAACAAGGAGGATTCAATATAGCGGTTTGTCGGTCCTTCACCCACAACAAAACATCAGCGAGGATTGTTGCTTCCCATATAAAGAGACTTGCATACCTCAAACCAAGGCATGCAGGGGAAGGAAGGAATCGTGCTGGTACGGCACTAGTGTATGTACATACAATCCTCATGGTTCTTGATCTTGGTCAAATATCTCAAACGAACGGAGCTTTAATATTTCAAGTGTCCGTTATTCCTCGGGCTAGACGAAGTTCAGCGAGAGGAAACCCGCTTTTTTTGGTCGAAATCCGGTACTCGGTCAATTGATTAATCCTTCAATCAATTTTGTAATTCAATGAGCAATCCAGTTTTAACGACCTGTTTAAATTCATAATAAACTTTAATACTTTGTGTGGGCACACCATTTCTTTAGATCCACATTGCATCTCCAAGATTGACTTTTCCGCCCGTCTCCTTTTCCTCTCCAGGAATCTTATGGCTAACCGTGAAGCTCTTTGATACACTTTTCAAGTTCTTTCGAGTGTGCGAAGGAGAAAAGAGCAAAAAAGTAAGACAAATCATGGCTATTAAAAGCAACGGGCAACCCACCTACCTAAAAGCAATTCATTTGGAAAAAGTCTTTCCTCTTTTCCTTTCCATCTTGTGTCCTTCCTTCTCAACTTTCCTCTCGTCTAATGCTATTTACTCTATCAGGATTAAAGCCAAATTATAGCGTTTCCAACATTCTTTAAGGATATATTTTAGGCCGCATATTTTGTAGTAGTCAAAGTATCAAAAGTTGTGCACTCGACTAAAAAATGATTTAATTCAAGCCTAAGTTTTTTGGGGACCAGAAAAGCACCAGATCAAAGGTGAATGTTAAATGAATCGAAGTTACATCTTGTCAAATATTCAGTACAAGTTTTGTAACAATCGGCTTGGTTTTAGATGTTCAAACTTATTCTATTTTGAATGTAGTTGTACCAAAATTCCCAAAAATCATGGATTCCGTTTTGTGGATTTGGTGGTTATAAAATCATATTTCAAATGTTTCCATTTTCCATAAATACCTAATCCCAAGAAATATTTTGTGCCACTTCAGCCTGAATAGTGCCCAACATGCCATCCTTTATGGACCAGGAACAAGTTAGGTCCCCACATATTCTCTTTCCTATGTGTTGTTTAGTAACAGCTTCTGTATCTCCTTATTCGTCTGTATCGTAAGTCTTATTCGTAACAAAGAAAAGGGACAAGTGCTTTGATTGAGCTAAGTGAAAATTAATGAAGCTTGTAGACAGTACATTGTCAAAATTAGTACAAACTTGATTGAAGTACCATACCATCCAAGGAGTTACTAAATGCCTCAGTGCTACTAATTGAATTAAGTATTTTGCAAAAATAAATAAATAAGACATTCCACTTTTGCCCAGTTCGAGAGAATATTTCTTGAAATGAATTTACTTCAAAGCAATCATCAGATTTTGTTGTAAAAACTTAACGGCATATGCTTACTAATTTTACTCTGAAAATCGAGATTTTCAGGGTTGTGGGATAAACGAATTTTCTGGGATTGTTCTAATTTTTTATAAATATATTCTTTTTTGATCAATTTTGCAGGTTTAAAGGTCTGATTTGTATTTTTTCTACTAAGTCATTAACTTTTAAGTTATGATCTTTTTGGTAAAAATAATCTCGGTTGAAAGAGGTGCAATTTGATATCGCCCTAATTTGGAGCCTTCAATGTGGAATATGCTCTTTAATGTTAATTCAAACAATCCTTAACAATAATAAAGTCATTAGAAACCATGATAGCGGTTATTTATGAGATTGATTGATCGCATTTGAGATTCCACATGATTGGAGAGCAAAAAGAAAAGAGCACTACAAGGTGCAAAATTACTTAGCAATGAATTTTCAATAAGGTCACTACTTACGAAAACTTAGCGAGTTTTCAGAAAAATTGTTTCCGTTGTTATGGTTTCATCGAAATTTTGTGTTTTTGTAAGCTTTTGGCACTTTCCTTCTTCTACCGTGTGGGGAGAGTGAGACCAAAAATGTCATACCGTTTAAGTTTGCACTTGGCTAGCCAGTCCAGTTTTAGCTGTTCCGGGGGGAAAATTTTGCATGTCATTTCCAAATTAGATTTGGAGATGAGACTTGTTAGATCTTATCCAGCGAAAAACAAAACTTAATTTTATCTTTCTAGGCACTATCTAGCTATATGAAAAGTATGGATACAACACTGACTGTCATTTTCACAGGATTTTCATCGATCAATTGGTTGACCCTAAATCGAACCAATGCCATGGAAAGGATAGGCCCCGAACAAATCAGCTACGTATTGAGCTAACTTACTTTCCTGCCCGGACGAGGCTCGTCGTTTCGGACTTTCATACCAAATACGCAAAATGAACCAACAGTAGAAATGTCCTCAAATCAGGCCTCCCGGAAAACCAAAGCAACTTCACAAAGTATATTACAGGATTGTCCCACCAGATTGTCCCACCATCATTCTCACTTTCCCGGAGACAGTTAAAAACGAGATCATTAGAAACAATAGCACTCACATTTCTTTCATTTAATCCCAAGTGGATGGGGGACGCTTCAAGTGGCCGGCAGCCTTTTCCGCTAGTTGTCGTTCTTCTTCTCCATCTAATTCTTCCTCATCTGCCTTGTTCGTTCTCTCACATGTGTCCGTTGGTCGGTGAGAGGAGGTTCTAGCTGTCGACTAACCTCTTCACATGTGTGTAAGTTCGTACACGGAGGTCGTTCAAGTTGAGCCACGCCTATGGAGCTCTGTTCCGGGAGTACTGTCCATCCACGCACTCACTCACTCACTCACTCACTCACTCACTCACTCACCCATCTATCTAGTCATTCATCCATCTATCTATCCACTCCTCGCCGCCTAGTTGGGTCGAAATCAAGTAAAGTAGCTAAAAGTGAAGAGTAATCTGGCGTAAGACAAGAAATGACAAGCCATTTGTTTCACAGACTTTGGACTCCTCGAGTACATGATGCTGCCAGAAATGTCGTTGGTTTTGTTGGTACAATGTGACCTGGGAACCAACGGACATCAACATTATCTTCTTCTCCTTGATGATCATGATCATGGGGACGTCGTCGAGGACGACGACTAACATGATGATGATGATGTTGGTCTCCATCATCGCCAACACCAAGTTGGTGCTGGAGGGTCCAGGGTCATCATGTCAAGAAGCAAACAAGAACCTCGCCATGAAAGACCAGCACAATAACCGGGAACGCTTATAGGAACAGGCCTTTTGTCTGTTAGGTTCAGCAAATTCGATTTCCTTCATTATTATACATTTTGGGTATGCTGTTTGGCTGTATGTACATTTGATCGTCCTCGTCTGAGAAGTGGGTAAATTAAACAAAAAAGTTGGTGCCGAGGGAAAGATCGTTATAGGCATAATTCTAGCTAAGACACTGGACAAAGCGAGGTCACAAGGAACGTTTTTACGTGTGAAATCTCAGTTTCCGATAGTGTCCAAAAGGTAGTAGAAATTATTCTTTGGGGGGAAAAATCTGATGATTCAGATCATTTCATGGGCATCGGCATAATTCCTTCTTCACTTGATGCATTTTACCTTTGACCTGCAAGTTTTTCTAAATATCTTGTAGGACATTTATTCGCGATATAAAGGCCCTGCTAGTGTTAAAGATCTTCACTACAAAATGATCTTGATTGGATTCTCTTTAACGAATAAGAAAGTCATAGAAAACTGCATATGGCAAAAGAAGTAGATGTTCCATAGTAATAGTTGTGAAAGTAATCTGGCGTCGTTTGGATCGGAGGGAAGGCATAGAAAAAAAGCATCCGTTTATTGCCTGGCTGGGTTTGATCGTCTTTTGCCACCATAGTAAAGGTTGCCTCCTTCAAAAGGATCTTGGCCGCAATTCACTCCTCTTTATGCAAAAGCCTTCTTTCTCGTGGTAGCTTTCCTTGGTGACACTTCTTTCACTTTTACGCGGCCGCGTATTCAGACTGCTCCAGATTACTAGAGGTTTGGCAACTCAACGGCTACCAGTTCCACTACCACCACGACTTCCTATCTCGCCAATTGTGGCCGTGTAAATAGGCGGATTAAGCCAGCAAAAATGCCCAGTTAATAGGATTAAAATCCTTGTATGGCGTTAAGGGCCCTCTTAAGCTACACTCTTGTGGTGAGTTAAGCTGTCCCAATAGCGCGCTCGGTCACTGGCCCACCCACGTCCATCGTGCCAAAAGAATGCGGAGACCTTGAGGTGGGAGAAAAAGGTGTCAAAAGTTGCATCTCTTTAGCTGAAGTGCTCGAGGATCGATCGTTAATGAACCTTCTGATCTGATGCGTCACTCCCAATCACGCCCAGGGTAAGTGCGAATCTGGTCAAACGATATCAAGGGGCCATATTCAATTAAAGGGTCTTTTTTTTCTCCGTGTGTCAAATGGACCGAAAGAGTCTACTTGCGCAATCATCCCACCTTCTGCAGAAAAGGTACCGGAATTGAGCATCTCTTGTGAGGAGAGGGAAGGTCGTGTGCCAAGCCAGAACCAGCCAGAATGGTTCCACAGGAAATGATGGTGGTCCAAGAAATAAGAAGGAGGCTGAGCCATTTGTGCCGACTTTAGGAACCACCACCGAAGTAGAAGTGGGACCAGAACTCGAACAAGAAGACGAAGAAGAAACCGCGTTGACGAGAACGAAATATCAAAGGAGGTTGTCGAAAGCTCTATGTTCGCCAGTGCAGTGTTAAACGCTTGAGTCCTTATAAAAACTTGCATCATGATGATGAGTTGTTCGCTCGTTCGTTTGTCAGTGTCCCGGGATGTATTCTCCGTCACTTTTGTTGGCTTGAGTAGAAGTGATTCTGTTGTTCTTATCATGGATCAGCGAGCGGAAAACCCCAGATGTTGACCCAAGACAGGAAGAACACGTCAAATTGAAAAGATGTCGTCGGCGAGTAGCGATGTAACGGGCAAATAATGTCCCCATTTGGCTTGAGTTGGGCTGGTTTAGGTCTGATTTCGGTTTGAGCTTAATCAGAATGTGGGCAAGTTTCTTTTGCTTTGTGCCTACTTTCTGAAACACTTACTAGAAAATTTTGTTCGAATTTTCCCTAAACAAAATTGTCAAGCTGTGAACGCGACAGAATGACTTAATGGGCACTCAATCAGTGCAAAAAATGAGTCTTGCAACCACTTCGAGACTACAGCTAATTAAGAGGGATTTTGTTTGCCTTATTTTTAAATCGTGCATATTTTCAAATGCGTAAATAAAAGTGGAGAAGACGTTTGACCCGATAGGCATTTCGGGTCGGGCTCCAGTCCCGTCCGGGCATGCCTATCAGAGGGCGCTTCGATCTCCTCCAACCTGACGAGGGACGCTCGATTCATCCCACAATGAAGTGGTGGGTTCCAATAAAACGAGATTCATTTGAAAACCCCCTTTTGGGGAGCCTATGCTTCTCAGTGGAACTACCACCGGTAGGTACTTCCCCCACCGTCCCCAGTTACTGACAATGCGAAGCCACTGTCGAGCTTTTCAAAATCACATCTACTTAACCCTTTCTTCATCTCTTCCACCTCCCATTGTTGGATCTAAACGGGCTCGAAAAATTGAAAGATTTCAATCAAGGGATATTGTGGAGAGCCACAGGGGAGCCACTTCGAATCGATTTGAGCCTTGATCGAAGGCAGCCAGCCTTCTCAAAATAACGAGGTAACGAGGCACGCCAATGCCTCATCATACGGATGCAGACCTACTGGTACCTTAATCGGATGAAGAAGTCTGGACTAATCCTTCCGTCCTTCCTTCCTTTCTTCCTGGTTACTTGTGGTCTTCACGGAGAGCATAAATACCTCCAGAACAGAACAGGAGAGGAGAGGGTGTTCCTCCATTCACGAATATGTTCCTGAGCACGGTCCCCAAACTGGAGCACGCTTGGAGAGGGTTCTTATGGACAATGGCAACGCTCATCACTCTGATTATTCCAATCATATTCTAATCGGAGCCGACTAGTACGTGGATCTAATGGATGTTTATTTTTATGGATGCATGGAGGACAACCCTGCCTGACCCTTTTTGGCAGACAGGAAGAATACATTTCCATAATGCAGGCTAAGATGATTCAAGCTCCTGTTCTTTGGCTGTTTACGAGGAGAAAATGGATGTCGGAGAAAAGATGTGTCAAATACCTTGAGGGCTTTATTATCTGAAAATGTTTTGAATGCTAACAAATTGCGGATTTGCCGGGAAAGATCATTGTCATCCAAACTACGGTACATCAAGTATTATGTGATATATGATCGTCATTGCATTGCCAGGACATGTTCTTTGTTACAAATAGATCGCTATCCCTCTCTCGAAATAATGATCCAAGAACATCATGCATTGATAAGAAGGAGCCGTCCAAATCACATGATCGACCAATCTGTTGTGTTGCCATTGGCAGGAGGATTGAGGGAACCGAGAAAGAAGAGAATTGGATAATTTTTCAACCTTCTGATCTGGCACAAACCATGAGTACTAAATGATTTGGAAAGTCCGATGCCAAGATCTCGAAGATCACTAGCAATCAAACCTTTCTTATTGAGAGAAAGCTTGTCCTTGTTACTTTCGTCCGTGCTAATTAATTTTCTTCAGTTTTTCTAACGCAAGAGAATTTAATCGGGCTGGTAATTCGAGCATGATTTTTGAATCCTAATAGGAAAATAGCTTTCCAGATGGTGACGACAAACAAAACTTGCCGAAAAAAATCAAAATTTCAAAGACTAAAACATTGAAAACTAATTTCATTCAACCCAAATGCAAAACTATTGGTAACGTTGTCAGATCGAAGTCAACACGTTTTATAGGTACCAATTTGCAGCAAAACATTTACTCTCTAAGTAACTATCCCAAACTTTATTTTAATGAACAAAATAATTATCTTCGCGACAAGCGTTCACCATTCGTTAATCTTAACTGGAGTTCCAAAATGTTGTGTGTAATGAACACTGGCAATTGGTAAAGATCCTTTTTCAGAAACTGTCTTGCTTATTTTAGATTTAAATGGACTTAAGGTAAAATTCTAGCGTAAAAGCAAAGCAAAGTAGAATCTTCTTTCTTGCCTTTTTATTGGTTTTGGAATAAAGAAGGCAAGCATCCTTTTTCATTTGTGCATTTTACTTTCGTTTTAGTTTAATCATGCCAGGGACATACACCTTAGTAAAAAATGGTGTATCAGTTGGAAAGGAAATCCAGGATAAGCAAAAGTAAGAAGTCGGTAAACTAAACTCTTGGAAACTTAATAAATATGAGAGGTATGATTAGTATTCTTACTTTCATCAAAAGAACTTTGCTTCTTTTCTTTTCTTCTTTTTCTTTGCTTCAAGACTAAGAAAAACGTTGAGGATTGAAGAGTCTACTGTGCCTTACGACGGATGGCTTTACTTTCCAACCAGAATTGCATCTTTACCGGTTAAGGGAATCCAAAAGCTACGAACAACAAAGATAGTGATTGAAGTTTTGTCTTTGTACCTAAATACTATATTTTTCCTTGAAGTTCCGTTAGTGAGACAGTTCTGGCGAAAAAATGGCTTAAAGGATATGTAAATGAGAGGTTGCGTGGAAACTTAATTTTTGCGTGTTTTACCAACAAAAGTTTTTTAATGATCCCTCCTTAGATAATACCAAACGGATTCTGTCCCTCAATTCCTCTTTATTTGGACATGATCAAATCGTTAAATAACAGGTTTTAGATGATTTCACAAACCAATCTGTATCGATGTTAGATATCTGGGACAGGTTTTTCCATTTCGTATCGTTTTGCCGCGATTCGGTCCGAAATGTTTTTCCACTGGGTTTTACTACCTGCAAATCTGGCTTCCCAGCCAAGAACATATGTTCAATTGGATTGAATACAAAAAAGAACTCAAGGGGTCGGCCTTCCCAATAGTGGTTGAGGTTTTGGCTGAGCTCCCGAACCATTTAGCTCTTGATTCGACCAATTTATCCACTCCTATCCTGTGGTCGTTTGGAGCTTGTCATTTCCAACGGGAACGACTTTGGCATTGATTCCTTGATGATTCGAATGAGGCTCAACCCACCAAACCTGATGGCGAAAGGAAGCCTTTATCAGTCAGTTTGCTACATTTCAAGTTAGAGTGTCAAATAAAAGTATATTGCTCACACCACCACGATTAGACAAACCCCGAAAAGTCAGGTTGCCTTAGGAACCATGCTTGACAATTTCAATTCATTCTTTGACGAACGATTTCCACTCGTCGAGTCCCTGTCTTTTGGAACCCCCATAGAACGTGCCAAAGCAGTCACATTGTCCTGGAAAGCTCTCGATATTCCCAAAAACTAACGGTCGACCCTACCGCATCCAAGATCATGTTTTGTCGTCCGAAGAGAACTCACTCAATGCATTCTTTTTCCTTTCGTCGATTTCACCCTATCCCATTTTGTCTTGGGTTGATACTTGATTTCTTCTAAAGCTCCAGATCTAGATTGCCAGAAAGGAAGCAAGTAGACACAATACAATGTGGCTAAAAAGAGTGACGAGATGCTCGAAACCACCTTCATTCGCTTGGGGTAGCTCAATGAATAATTCATTTTCTGCGTCTGATGCTTAGGTTCTGTTGTCCTTTTCCACAATATTGCTAGTCCCGCCCACTACGCAACGGTGCTTACGATCGTAGCAAAGAATGGAACGTACATAGCTAAAGTTTGCACCAGTGGAGACTTTGAAATCCAAGACTGAGTTCTTTCCCTTAAGAGGCCACTTACTTGATTGAGTCTGATAAAACAGGTGGTGGTTGAATTGTGAATCGGTTTTATGCTACATGCCTTATCTTTGTTTTACAAAAAAGCTTGAAATCCGCAAGACGACGAGATTCGTTCAAGCGCTGTGGAACAATTTGAACTGCAGTAAGGCTACAGCATCACTGGAACAACGTTTTGTTACGTGGAAAGATGAACTCAGCCCTATGAAATACTCTATGGAGACCAGAGAAAGAGAATGAAAGAAGAAGTAAGAATTTTTTCATTTGGATCCAATCGTGGCCAAATGAACCCAATTGGATGCGCAATATCAAGTCATGAATATTCGATGGCATCATAAGCAAAGATTAACAACTGACATTTGATTGCATTTTAAAGAAAAAACATTGTTTGTTCATGAAAATTTCAAGATGTATTGAAGGAATGTTGAATGAGGAAATCCCACGATATTTGGATTCAAGATCGGACACACTTTTTTACTTCCGGTAGCGCAAAAGTAGTCGTTAGTTGCCAGCAAGTGTTATTGGAAGAAGTGGCATTACGGGAGAAACGTGGCATTACTCGTGATTGAATTCAGTCTTAATGCATGGTCAAAGAATCTCATTAAATAAATCAGAAGATCTTTGGTCGTGATGGTTGGTTCCACCTGAAGATTGGAACCACCCTACCCAATCAACTTCTTGCTGGTTTCTCTATATAAATCACTGGCTTTGTTGTTGGTAGGTAATAAATTGATTTCGACAATTGCTTGCCATTTTCTTTGTGAAAGCCTGACAAGGAACACAGCTGAGGTTTGATGAAAGTCACGTCATCGTAAGACTCTTGGCAAGTACATGAAAGTGGCAAAGGAGATCTATATTTTTTTTCTTTTTTTTTCCTGCAAAACTCATACACTACTTTTAGGGCTTTGTTTATAGAAAAAACTTTGTTTTAACCACCAATTGGCAACTTGAAAGACGGATATATTCAGCACATTGCGATACTTTGCTGACATTTGCAACATTGAATTGGGATACGTACAGAATATTTATTTTTTGGAAACTTTTCAACTAATCCTACACACGTAAGAGGGTGTTTGCTACCCCTCACATCCAATTGAATTTCACGAAAACTGATAACTAGGGCTCGGATAAATTTGCAGGAATTTTTGACTATAATTTGCAGGGTTTTTGGTTAGAAGTTGCTTTTTTGGGTTAAAGTTGCATATTTTTTGGCTAAAAGCTGCAATTTTTTGCCTAAAAGTTGCACTTTTTTGGATTAAAGGAGCAGCTTTTAGCTAAAAGTTGCAGGTTTTTTGGTCCTAAAGTTGCAATTTTTTTTGTTGAATTGTTGCATTCAATTCGACAGCTTAAAAGGTACTGTTATCTGACCTTAAAATGTCACTTTTTGACGTCAGATCGTCAAATTTGGCCAAATATGTCTCATTTCTGGACAATTTTGTAACAGTGAGTTTGTCTTTTTTCAAACCTTTGGCATCCTTAAGAATAAAGTTTTGCTGAACACAATTATTATTCTAGAATTTAAAAACTATCAATTTCTTGAAAAGCTCGTATGACAGCGCGTGTAAAATATATAATTCGAATTATTGCCCGCAGAATTTAAGTGATCGAGACAAAAATGCGACAAGTTGCTGTTTGTTGCGAAAAAATCGAAAAGTAGCAATATTTGAGCAAAATGGCCAAAAGTTGCAATTTTTGATACAAGTAGCATCTTGCAATTTTATCCGAGCCCTACTAATGACTTAATCTGAAAAGCATGTGGACAAGGTAAAACGGGTAAATTTGAAGACCATAATGCATTCGATCAATGACTTGTAACTTTAAGCGTTGGAAGGCGTGGTTACACGTGTGAATAGTGCTGATTAATTCATAAAAAGTCACCTCGTTCATGTGCAAAGTTGTCAAAGAAGCTCTCTTTTCATTCCTCGTCGCACCTTCATACATTTGCCTTGTGAAGCAATGCAAAAGAACCATCAGTTCACGGCATGATGCCAATAGTAAAGAAAAGATCAATGAAAGGACCTCGGTACTTTTGTCACGCCCCCAACGGACGTTGTTCCACTTCCCATTCATAGCTTCACTAACAAAGCTGTCTCCTCCGACCGAAGTTCTCAAGCACTCCATGTAAACCGTCTTTTTAGTCATGTGGCTTGCTAGTCAGCCATTCATTCATTCATTGATTACGCTTCTACGATGTAAGAAATGTTCCTAAACTCGTTGGGAAACTTTGTCCCACTCTCTCTTCTCTCTTTGACACGATGTGAATGAGCATTGATGGAAACTCGTGGAAGTTGATACATGTGGAACTACTGTACCAGTTTCACAAGAGGAGTCTAAAAACTACATTCAGCAGTGCGTTCACGGAAGAGCTTTGTTGGGAACTTGGAACTTGGAACTGCCTCCTGTCTCCGGATGCACATCCAATGGAAAGAATTACAGCTGATACTGCTCGGGACAAATAAGTGTCTTATTTTTTTTTCCTCACTCACGAGACCATCTGAAGGTGTGAGCGTTTGAATCAAGCTGAAAACTAAAAGCGATAAACAAATTAGGGGGCTCAGCAATGACAAGCCGTCCTAACCCATGATGTTGCCTGTGAGAGGCTCCAGGGAAAATCCATCCTCATGTTATTGGTTGGAATGAAATTGTTTAGAACAGGCTTTTGTGAAAGTAACACCGTCAATCTGCTTGAGAGATCATTCACGGTGTTGTTTTCTGACATCAAGACCATCCGTCCCTCTTTTCATGAGGGCCGTCTACGACCTTTTGTGATGCCAAGAGGTCTTTCTGTCATTCTTCACGCAACTTCAGGATTGATGCGAACCTCGGAATCAAAGTGATCGGTTTTTGTCGTCCCTTTTCACACTTTTGGCCCTCTGGCCCTGATAACCTTTGATCGTTGTTCCAAGGATTGTCACTGTTGGAACCCACCCACCCACCCATCCATCTATCTATCTTTCTATCCATCTTTCGATCCATCCACACACCCTCCATTCGCCAATCGCCGTGCCTTCCGTCCATCCGTTCGTTTCGTTTCCCGTCCTTCTTCATCCATTTCCACAGTTTGCAGCCGTGGGGGGACTTGTGTTCTCCGTTCCAGGCCTAAAACGAGGACAATGTACGTGGAGGCGAGTTGAGCTACCAACCCTTGGACCAGTTTGTTATTCCATGATGACGATTTCCAACATACCGAAACCGAAAGGATGTGCCAATTGTTTTTGTTCCACACATGGAACGAAAGAAGTCTCAATTGGTCGGAGATGAAAGAGCTCATGTGTGTTGGCCTGCTTTTCGGCGGTTTGTGTCAACCCCCTCGTTTCAGACTTCTCGGAATATTGCATTCTTTTCTAGCGTTCTACTTGCACGTCAAGTTCTACAAAACCTCGCTATTCTTCATGTTCTTATTATAATCTTTATTCTTTTCTTGCACAGTGTATTGCTACTCCTGCTTCTACACCAACGTCCAGAACTCGTTGTTGTTATGCTAAACTCCTCGGATTTGTTCATGACACAACATCCTTGCCTGCCTCTTCCTTGCTCCTTCTTGGATCGGGATGACCATTTACGAATGAGTTCCAGTCCCATGGATTTCTTTTTGCCGCCTAGAGTGAGTCCTCACGAGTATTTCCCTTCCGTGGAGCGTAGAAGTTTATGCTTAGGGACCCTTTTCGGTGATTTACGGCGACGAAATCACGCTTGCTTCCCCAGTCTTTTTCGTGCTTCAACAAATTTTCTAGGGTCATTTTTCTTGTTCCCTGGCACCCATTCATTCAAAGCAAAGTAACTTTCCTTGATGATCTACAATGGGGTATTCATAACATGAAGAGTAAGTAATAGAATTCTGCTTTTCTTTCAGATATTTTAGACTCGATGTCGGCTCAAGTTTACAGAAATTGAAAATTAAGGTTCTCAACTCTGGGAAGTTTGTACATGTGGGGTGAAGGGGGCAAAATACTATAAAACAAAACTTAGGAACCCGAGCACGGAGACATGAGGCCGTGTCATTCCAACATACCTAGATTGATTAGTATTTGGATGTACGCCCAAACGGCAAGTTGAGACTCTCCAATCACCAAAATTGACCTTGAAACTGTGCCTCGGAGAGCTTTCATGTAATGTCATGATTTCTTGATTTCTCTTCTTCTGAAGACGTTTAGCACCATATAAGGTCGGTTCTTGAGTCTTGAGGTAGTTTTGAAGTTTGGTAGAGGCTACTATACCTCAAAACTAACTCAACAACCGGCCGGCCTAATATCATACCATTTCAAACCTTCTCCGTACTCTGTATCGTTCCAATCTGGAGTCGTCGCAGAGGTCGCTAGGACCGTCCAAGCCTTCAGAGGCCGTATGAAGAGAGTTATTACTATGAGTAGCAGACACATACAATAAAAATTGCTGATAATTGTCTGGAAAATATATCCTGAAAGTTTCAAAGCGAAATTCTTACCCATTCCTGAATTATTGCCGTCTAAAGACCGTCCCGATTTATCTGTCAGAGCCTGTCCCATATCAGAGCTTGCACTTCAGACCAAGACCTGACATTGGGTACAGAATTACTTGCGCTAATTAAACAGAAAGCGCAATCTAACTCAACAAAGGCCCTTGGAAAGTCTTGCTCTCGCTGACCTGCTCTATTTGCTCAACCAATTGGGAGACGATGCTTAAATTACTTGTTTTCAATTTTATAAACCAGACCAAGTTTTGGTAGTTTGGTTTTGGTGTAAGTTGATCAAGTCGCCCTTTCAACCTAAGAACCGAATCCCAAACACACCCAAATCATTCTTGCTGATTAGCCAACTTGGAAGATCTTTTCATTGCATTACATCTTGTTTGTTTTATCGAAGCCTTTCCTTCAACTTTTTTTGTAAGAAAACGCAGTCACTTTCGTATTTTACTGCACATGACGTTTGCACAGTTAGGGCAGACTTTACTTTAAGTCATCGTTACTCAGCGAAATCGTTAGGCTAATTTTAGGCCAGTTAAACGGTTTTGGATTCATACAGGTTGTTTTGCAAATAAAAACTTTGACTTCCTTCCATTGAAATGCTTATTGTGGATTGAGTCAAGCCAACCCATTCTTTTAAGAGTAGTTGCTGCTTTTGAATGTAATCTTTTCATTCAAAAAATGTTGATTCTGTTATATTCTGCATCTCAGGAATTATATTATGAAAATGAATACCTACAAAATAGTTTGAGCGCAGATATCATATTCTCAGAACGCTCTATGACGATTTATTTACGATTATAAAGATTTTAAACTTCATTTCCATTTTGTGTCAACGTAATATGGTGGCCAACAAAAGGGCAAAAAGCAATCCTATACGTAATTTGTAAATTGATGTTGACATGAACCATGTAGAGGAGAGCACTTTAATGTAGAGGGTGTGTGGGGCATGTTTGAGAAACGGGAATATTGAATTTCCCATTTAGCCTCTTCATTCCACTTCCTTGATATTGTCAGATTCTTTGATGATAGCGCGAAAGAAAAAGAAACATAATGCACCAAAAGTTATGAACTTTTGCTTTGCGACTGTGTTTGATTCACTTTCCTTTCAATACATAATCAACGAATGGGAATGCCCATTGGGTGAGACACTAGTACTGTTAGTAGTTGAGGGATCAGAACTGCCAAAATCAGAACTTCGTGATCAAAATCAACCTCATCATCCCCAATATTCATTAGAAAGCGTCACATATGAAGAGGCAGAAGAAAGCGAAGAATTTAGAGCAGATCTTTCTTTCTTTCTTTCTTTCCCTTCTTGTTCTCCTTTTTTCAGCCCTTTCCACGGTGCTTGTTCGTCCATGTACCGACCTCGTCCTCGAGGTTCCTTGAGGACGAGCTCGACCCACTAAAGGACGAGAAAGGATGAACAAAAAGGAATATAACTCGAAATTTATCTCCTGGCTTTAAGGCCCTGTCTCGTTGGAGTCTGGTATGGTATGGCTTGGTCTTGTTAAGTATTCTCACGACGACGACGACGACGCCACCACCACCACCACCACCAATCTCGTGTATCGGCCTCGTACTGTACACTGTATTGGCAAAGGACTTTTCCTGGAAAGGGCGTTAATTTAACGGACAAAAGAGGGCGACACAGTCAAGTAGGTCCATCTTTTGAAGAATACTGACCAAAAGAATTGTCCAAACAAAGGCCAGAGATTCTGCCCCTGTTTTTGCTTCATTGCCAATTCAAATACAGAAAACTGATAGTCGTATCTGTTGACAAAATGCCATCATTCTTCTACGTTTGAGAGCGATATGCAAAAAGAGATGACAACAATATATGGCGATAACAATTTATTTCCAAAGGGAAGGAACCTCTGGAGTACATCTCCAAAGAAAAAGTTCAACATCAACATCAAACTTTTTTTGAAGGTCCTCTTTCACTGAAATGGGACCCAGATTAGATATCAAGCCCGAATGCCTTCTCAAAGTACTCCTCACAATGTTATATGTCCCAAGTAATAAAAATAGATTGAATCGTCTTCTTGCACATAGTACACAAAGCAGGGAGGATTCCATTCTAGAAGGGTTCGTAATTGCCCATGTCAGTTGCGCTTAGATGGGCTCGAAAGATTTCGATCAAGTGAATTTGTTCGGCAGCTTTCGCCTAGAGAAGGTTATCAGGCTGTGCCAAAAATTAAATGGATAAAACCACTCAAAAAGGAACAATCCAAGTTCGTACCTTCTTTATGTCCTTTCGACAGAGCAGAACAATATGAGAAAAGGGTTTAAATTTCACGCTAGCATTAAATCAGAATCACGAAACTACAATCTATCATTTCACATAAAATTGCTTCAAAGTAATTAAGTATGAGGAGGAATTTGTTTTTGATTTTCCAATTTTCAATCTCCCTATGGAGAGTACAGTAGCTGATCCAATAGTAGCTCTCTGTGTAGAAATCTTACTCCTGATCAAGAATTGTCCAAATTTGTCTTTTTTGGTGCCATGCCAACTTTTTGGTGGTCCAAACATCAAAGAAATGCGAAAAAATCATACCTATTTCTCATTTACTTTCATAGTGAATTTTAGCTCTTTGTCGGCAAAAAGATTACTTCGGCGAAGGTCCTTTTGAGTTAATCAACAACTATGAGGATAACAGTCTTTTAAACAAATCTTTGGTCTTGTAAATAGCAAGCACTTTACTTTAGTAGAATTTTTGAGGCTAAGCCTATTATCAGATCTTTTATTGAGCGAGGTAGTTCCTGTTGGTTTGTTTGTCGTCGAAGGCCGTCCATCTTCCAGACTTGCCTTTGTCCTGCCAAACTGGAGACTTTGGCGGGCAAAGCGATCTCCGGACAGGAAGCATGTTGGATCGAGCGATAGGTTCCCCAGTTTGCTCAAATCCTAAGACCCAACTTCTTCCGGTTTTGGACATAGGCACACTCACACTCACATCAGCTTTGGTCCCTACATAGATGAGGAATGATTCCGAGAACAAATACTCTTGCTCTCTCGCTCTAACCAAGATGTGCCAACCTGGGACGCTCAATGTGTATGAAAACCATGAAAAAGATGACCAAGCTAGGTGAACAGAGTCAATCAGGGTTGCCCGTACTAAATTTATATGTGCGTCTGCCATAGATTTTTCTCTATGTTTAACCTAAATAGATACTCTAGTGGGTGTAAAATTATACTTTCTTATTCAAAAATTAGTTAACTCTGTCATAAAAACTTATGAACTTTCATTTGCATAATGTCAACATGTGCATACTTAGTATGTGCACACATTATATGCATCATGTGTTTGCATCTTCATTCTTGTGTTTCGGTGTGTTAATAAACCAAGGATTAGCGATTCTTGAATTATTGCAGTTTTTGAAGACAAATCTGACAACTAGCCTTCTCTCAGCTTGTCTGCAGCCCTGAAGCCAAAAAGAACATCTTTACTTTTCCATCTTGAGTTCAAACTTTGGATGGAAGAAGGCACTGGATGAAATATTACATCTTTGTCTTGGTCATACCATGAGTGCAAAAAGTGTTCCCTAAAAGTGTGTACCATATTTCTCACAGTACTAAGCTTCAAGCCAATGAGCCAAAAGAGGGAAAACTTTTTGGACCTTCCTATGAAAGCTTTTTGATTTACGCACCCAATATTCCTGATCCTTTATCAAGATCCCCCCCCCTTCTTTGGCTAAGCCATTTTGGTAAAAGTATTTATGAGCTTCCAAAGTTTTATCCAAAGTCTTCATTCTCATTTTTTGCAAAAATAAATGTCTTCTTGTCTTTTGAACGCTTTTTTGGCTTAATTTTCCTTCAGTCAAAACAAGAGAAAAGATATTTGATAGATTGGGGATATTAGAGGTGAGGTTTCCACTTTCGAACAACTTCTACCTTTGAAAATTAACCAGACATGATAACTCGATCAGTTATTACCTCACAATGGATTAGTCAGGCCCAGGTTTGCGACAACTTTTTTTCTTTCCGTTGGGGCCAAATTCCTTGTCCCGATAGTAGTAAAATGAGCGAGTGATTTGGTTCAAACATGTCTACGAAGGCTTGCAGACATTTGACCTATCATACAAATGAGCACATATTTTAACGTCCAAGAACAGATACAAGCTATGAAAGAATTATTTTGAAGAATTGTTGTCAAAATACTGAGTATTAACGAATTAACACACATTTATCACGGTTTTGGAACAACTTACATGAGGGTAGGATTCCAGTCAACTTTGGTTCCAGATGGTTCATAAAATTCATTTTTTCGCCTTTTTTCGTCTGATGGCGATTTCTATTAGCCGTTTTTCGTCCAATAGGAACTTATTATCATTTTTTTTGTCTACGCAGGCAATTTTATTCGTCTTTTCTTTTAATCGTCTAGTTAGGCAATTTTATTTGTCTCTATTTGTC
This sequence comes from Tigriopus japonicus, assembly GCA_010645155.1. Lineage (NCBI taxonomy): Eukaryota > Metazoa > Arthropoda > Copepoda > Harpacticoida > Harpacticidae > Tigriopus > Tigriopus japonicus. Next base: position 6,913,724 of record CM021316.1, on the reverse strand, counting down.
TAATTTGACAGTTTTATTCGTCGAAACTCCCTTTTTGGGTAATTTTACTAACACTTTCTCATTAACTGCAAAAGAAATTGACCTTTTCTTAAACTTGCATCATCTGCAAGTCTTACTCCGTAGCTTGGAATAACTGATTAATTAAATACATAATTACAACTGTAATGCATCCTCTGCCTTTTCTCGTTTTTTCTTTTTATCTTCCAAGCAATTTCCCCAGATGTTTTGAAATTTTCCCACTTTTTGTAATTACATTGTGAATTACAATTTACTAGCATCTGTTGGCTTCGAAGATAAACCAAATATTTTTTTTGTTGCAATCATAATATATGGTGTTGGCTTGTTTCCTAATTTCGAATTTGACAGACATACTAACCTTTTTCCAGAAAATTTTCAAGGCAACAAGCAATTTTCCCACATTTTTTAGATTTTCTACATTTTTGCAATTATGGACCAAAATTGAAAATTTTTGTATTTACAAAGTAAAATGCAATTAAAATCCATCTGGTGGCCCCGGTTATGAAGCTCATGGTTTCAATGACCAATATTTTAATATCAATTATTTACTAAATTATTTTTTTAGTCTCACTTAGGATCATTTTTTAAACCACATACTGGTTGAAAAAACTTTAAACATAAATAAACACTTTAACACTTTCAACCTCTCTTAGGTTCAATTAATTTAAACAGTTGAAAGTTGAAAATGAAGGTGGGTACCTTGCTGTGGTCGAAAAAAAAATATATCAATGTTAAAAATCAAAGTTTGAACCTAGTTCTGTTAAAAAGTTTGAACCATGGTAAAGATGCAATTTGCCGAAAAATGGTGACAAGAAATGGTGATGGGGATAATCCCTCTTTCCCACATACTAACGCTCCGTTAGGTCTAATTCCATGGAAAACGTTTCAACGATCGATCCCTTCAAGCCTTGAAGCTTAAAGCATGTGCAAATCAATATCTGTGGCACAAATATGTTTGCTACGGGGAGGTGCAGGAATCTTGAAAAAATAGTGCTAATCAAGCTTTGAAATCCTGGCAACTGGTAGTGACCAATGGATGTGACTGTGTCTGTACTTTTATTTCACAATAACACTTTAGCTTATTTTGGTATTTCAGGTCTGATAATCGCACGTTCCAAAGGAGATAAATCGTGCTAAACTAAAGCTATAGTTTTCCATGGATAGATATACTGACTACTGAGGGCGAGAAAGGTAACGATGAGTGATCCGTTCATTAAGAGAAGAAAAATCGGCAACTCATTGATGCCTTATGGATTTTAGTGTGCTTAGGTAGATGTACATCGATTTTATAAGTATCCCCACTTTGTAATAATGATTCAAGTTTGGCTGAGAATTAATTATTCTCCAAGAAGAGCTTTAGACGTTTCTACCCCTAGATTAGTAAAACTCGAAGAACTCACTGGGCCTGTCCCTTTCAAGGAGAAAATTCGTCTTGTTTTTCTCGATTATCCTACTTTAAGATCATTTCGAAATTTCCCATTACCAAATTATGTTGCGTGGGGTGCTATCCCAAGGGGTTCAAGACTTTCTCAAGCGACACGTGTATCTAATGCTTGTGGTAAACGCTGTACAATTGGTGTTCGTGGCTATCCTCTTGGCCAGGTGAGTCTCAATCAAATTTCCCGTTCGTTTCGGATGGCAAGTTTTCCGGAGATGATGTGTCTCATTGGATTCAAATCCGGGAACGATCCCGAATGGGCAGCCGTGAAAACGTACTATCGCGTATTTGTCACTTTATCTGTGTCTCCTTTTGCGTTGTCTGATCTTTGAGGGAAAGATCCAAGTCATAGCAAGAAGGAGTGAGTAGAAACTTTTCCTCAACCCTCTGTGCCAATCGGTTGCAGCGATGGGTGTGATGATTTTGGTGGGGAATGACGGACAGAATACCAATAGGTCAACAACGGGAAATGATTCCTCAATTTAGTCGGGCCCATCGTTTGTTCTATTGTTTTCACTTCCAAGAAATGTACTTTAAGTGGCAAATGTACTTCATTGAATTGATCTGGATCGTACATGTCATATGCATGCCACGTGATTAATTTATGATTAAGTATTCTTTTATCTTTTTTTTATCTCAAAGTGATTATTCGTATGTTAAGTAGAAATAATTGTCAACGTATTAGTATTCCTTTTAATTTGTGCTTTCCGGTCAAGTCCTAAGTCAGGGGTGAGCAACCACTGGGCCGCGACACACGTGAGGGCACAAAGAGGTGATTTTTACTGGGCCTAATCCACACAGTGGTTGTTTATTTGTGGACTTATTTGTTCGCAACAGCTTCTGTTGGGTGGTCCCTTGACTAAATGACATCAAATTTGGTGAGTCTTGGCCCAAAACATGTTGCCGACCCCTTTTCTGAGAAATCTCGGTTGGGCGTAAATGCGTCAGTTCCTTCAACAAGGTATTGGCGGCATAAGCAAATAACAGGAGGGCTTGAACATTCCAGGGGCTTTAGGTTAAGATTAAAAACATATCATGTTTTTACATTTTACTTTTGCCAAGCGTCGAGATAATCCTTTAAAGAAAATCTGTTGTTTTCAATATTCATTATCTTTGTGCTGGTCTCTTTTTGTTTTATTTAAACGACTTAAGGAAACGTTGAGACTGGATTCTTGGAAAAGTTTGTAGTACCAAATTCAGTTAGTTTTGAATTTGTTTTCACACATTTCATTTTAACAACATAGTATCAAGATTACAATACTTTTGTTGGCATTTATCTACCCAAAGAAACGGGGCATTGAGCAATGGGAATAACAACCGACTATTTTATGATAAAATATCCATCAAAAATATATGCAAAAACATGTTTGCCTTGGTTTTATCTCTATTCAAAAAAGAGATCAGAACGACCTAGATTGAAGCATCAGTTCCAGTTGCTAATTGGGTTTATTTGCGAGCCTCGCCTTAGGCATTGCAATCTCTGCACGTGCTATTTGTTTGACATGAGTTGAACAACGTGCGTGAAATCAATAACAAATGAATGAGTGTTTTCATTTCCAGGGAGATCATTCAGGTATTTGGCTTGTTATTGGTTTGATTTGGTCTGAATCGACCTTTTTGACCACGGTTATGTCAATTACGAGTTGGAATGAAACATTGATTTATGACGTGAAAAGTGATTGGAATCTTACTTAAAGTATTGTAAAAGCAAAGAAATCATGCATCGCAAAATCTTCTACAATGTTTGGCTATTTTAAATCTCTTTGAATCTCTTTTATTAACAAATATTTGCTTTGAAATAAGAATGTGTTCGTTCAAAGTTGTCTAAGGTGCCATCACAATAAGACCCTTAGTTAAAGTCGGATTGAACGTCGCGCTCGTCATCGTGTAGTGTAATCTTCCATTCAACCAACCGACCAACCGACCAACCAGCCCACCATCTTAATATACGCACCTTCATACATACGTACGTAAACACTGAACAGTGACCAAGTCCGGGCTTTTCGGGTGGAAGATCAGTGATCGGATTGGCAACTTCCTCGTCACGTGACAGCATGACTTTTGGAAGGCCCACGTGCCGCATCTGTCATTGAGTTAAATTGTCGCCGTTGTATTTGTTTGTGCTGTTGTTGTTACTACCGCTACTACTTGTTGTGTTTGTCGAAAGTATTGCATAACGATTCCCGGCTATCTTGAGGCCCGATTTGCATCCTACAAAAGATCCAGTCGTGGGCCATCGACAGATCAGTGGCGAATCAGCAATTATCATGAAAGGTTCTTTCTCCTTGGGGAAGACTCAACTTACTCAGATTTTCTTGTGCTTCAGTGTTTTGGGAGCCTTGCCTTTTGGAAATGGTTTGAACGGCGAAGACAAAGAAGATGCGGACCTAAATCAAAAGAATGTTCATAAGTGTGATCGCATTTGTTTGGAGGATGAAAAACCAAAAGAATGCTACTACCAATTCAAGATAGAACTATTTAATACTCTCAGCAAGGTAAGTTACCTTTATTCTACTTCAAAAATCAAACCAAGTATGATTGAACTCAAAAAGCGAAGCATCCACTAATTTTTAAGCCAAACTGCGGGCATTTGAAAATCTTGGAGATGTCAATAGTGAAAAAATCTCGAGATATGTCGTCCAAACTCGCATTACCTTTCATTTTACATCGTATTCACTCAATTCTTGGCCAGTGTGTTGAGAAAACACACTCTTTTCTACTGGCTACAGTTGTCCGTGCCTTTTACGATACAGCCTTGAATATAAATATCACGTAACGTGCAGGAATAAATGTTTTCACCGTCAGAGGACACAGACAATGACAACTTGTTTTTATTCAAAGTTGGTGACTTTTATAAAAGCGATTACTACATCTTCGAAGTTAATGTCTAGAAATCAAGTAACTTTAAATGGATTTAAACATTAACCATTGTTTAAAGAAATGCAGTAATAAACAGTTAATCCACGTTGAATGAACGGATTCATCACGCTTTTTGTGATCCGGATTGTTGATCTTTGCACCATCAGGTATGTCTAAATGATTGACAACAATACCTTCCCTTGTCCTTTTCAAGTATTTACTCAAAACGTTCCTGATAAAAATCTTAATCATTTAGGGCAAGTTTTACAACCGAACAAGTTTGTTTCACTTGTCACTTAGATAAGGAACAAAGCAAAACAAATTGGTCCCATTGGTGGATTCACCGTTTGAACGGACTTGATCGTGCATTCATGGGTGCCGAATTTGTGCTGCTCCGTGTTCATCTGATTGTTGATGACATCTTTGAATTCATGAATGCTGAATTTGTGCTTCTCCATGTTCATCTGATTGTTGACGACCTCTTTGAATTTAGGCTTGTTGGGATTGTCCCTTGAATCTGACGGATTGCGATCGAGAGCATTGCATTTCGGCCGATGGGATGGAAAGGGGAATCATCGTTGTCAACAGGTATGGAAACGGAAGATCAGGTTTATTGTATTGGTGCCATCAAAAGACCAAAAAAAACACCTCTTCTTAGAAAAAGGGCCCTTTGCCCTTACGGATTCTGGTTAAAGACATGGCTATTTGGAATAGTGTTTTTTTTCTTTTCGAAAGGCCCAAAATGGGACCTGTTGCTGGGATTTCGTTTTTGTTCGTTTAGCCTTTTCGGCAATTCCATGACACGAAAACATAACAAGACGTACCTCAAAAACGTAATCTAGGTAGAGACTACCAAATGTGTGTGTTTGAAACCTGTTTTCTCTCACGAGATTGTGCTGAGATCTTTTTTAAAGTCACGCCACAAATGTCTAAAAATGATTATGCAAATGAAGTCTCCGCTCTTCTCTTCAACTCTTGAATGACATACATAGTCGACGCTTCTACATAAATCATACCGTAGAACACACTACGAGTGTCCACTTATCGGCATTTATTGCTCAAATCTGATTGCCATTTCAGGATGATGCCGGGTCCAATGGTGGCTGTTTGCCAGGGAGACAAAGTCATTGTTGATGTGATCAATCATCTCCACACTGAAGTCACTTCCATGCACTTCCACGGTAAAACACCTTTGACTAGATTTATTTGACATGATTACGATTTGTCTAGCCTAGTTTACTCATGAACATACGTACTTAATGATTAAACCAACGCAGGTGAACACATGAATGGCTATCAATACATGGATGGCGTACCTCATATCACGCAATGCCCAATCATCCCAGCTAGCAAGTAAGTAGAGTCAAATCAAACCAGAATCACGTGCGTGTGTGCGTACGTACGTACAGTACTGCAAAATAATGATTCGACATTCAACATTTCTGAGAATTTGCCTTTTTCTTCAAATGGTACACCCTGATGAGTAACAAGTTGATCAGAAGTACTTTCGTTCCCGCTTAAAATGATAGCACAATGTGTCTCTATAATCAATGTCTTTAGCTCTCAAACCAGAGTGCTGAAATCGCTGAAATCACTCGATTCAAGCCTTTCAACGCCAACTTTGAAAGGAGACATTTCTTCCCAATTCTACTTTGCATAATCCTTCCACCCTCAGATTTCGGTACTCGTTTGAGGCCGTGGTGCCTGGAACACATTTCTATCACTCACATAACTCATTCCAACGGGGAGACGGAGCATTTGGCCCCTACGTTGTTCGGGAAAAAGCCAGTAACGATGTCCACCGAAGTCTCTACGATCATGATCTTACCAAACATGTGATCTTTCCCCAAGAGTGGTTTCACATTGTAAGACACGTAGACAAAATTGAATTTCCATTTTGATTATTGATTCAACTTTAATTCGTCAGAGCTCTAGAGAAGCTTTTGTTCTCCACCATTGGGATACCGGGAAAAACAAGGCAGACAATATCCTTGTCAATGGAAAAGGTCGATTCCAGAAATTTATCAACGATGATCGAGAGGAGGTGGCCACGCCCAATGAGGTGTTTCATGTGGTTGAAGGTCAGCGGTATCGCTTCAGGGTTATTAATCCTGGTTTCACTTTGTGCCCCATCCAAGTCAGTGTGGACAATCACGAACTACTGATGATCTCCTCTGATGGAGCGGACATACAACCTCTTTCAGTGCATTCATTTGTTATAGCTGCAGGAGAGAGGTAGAAAGCTGGATTCATATTCCGCCTTCTTTGGCGTCATCATCCTCAAAATCAATGTTTTTTCCTTGCTTCTCAGATATGATTTTGTTCTGGAAGCTAACCAAACCCCTGGGACTTATTTGATGCGATTTGGCGGTCTTTTTGATTGTGAACCAACCAAAGCCCACGGAGTGGCTCTGTTGCATTACGAAGGAACCATTTTGGAACCTTTGACCAATGACACCAACTATGAAGATTCCGTTAATATCGATGGGCGCGTTTTGGGGCCAGTAAACTACGCCCCTTACAACCCTTTTGACTTCGATGCCGATAGGATTCCCATGAACAAGATGAAAGGAATACCACGCAACTGCCAACCTTTGGACAGCCAAACCTCTCTTGTTCAAGAAAGTATGAATTCAAACCCCGAGGATAAATACGCATAACTTCTTTTTATTCAAAATTAAATCTTCAGATATGTCAGACATCCTAAAAAGATCTGCTGATCTCTACTCTACTTGTGAAAGACCGACAGATCTACGCCAGGAAAAGGCCGACAAAGTGTTCTACCTTGGATTTGACTTGTTTGCCAAAGACAATCCGCATTACCACGATGAGGATTTATATTCGATTAATGAAGTTCAAGGTGGGAACAAATTAAGAACACCTCAAATCAATAATGTGACATTGCTGGTAAGCTTTCCGTAGACCCAAAGTTGAAAAAATCCAACTAGTGCCGCATGGTTCTAACTTCTTTTATTGCAGCATCCCAGTCAGCCTGTGCTCACCCAAGAGAGCGGCCTAGATCCAAAGTTGTTTTGTGATGATGAGACTTTAAAAACACGCGATTGCGGCGAATCGGAGTTTTGCGAGTGCATTTATGTTTTGAGCGTCGACTTAAATGATATTGTCGAATTTGTCATGATTGACGAGGGTGTGCCCTATGACGTCAGTCACCCTTTTCATCTACATGGTCACGCCTTTCATGTGGTCGCCATGGAACGTCACGTCGCAAATGAATCTCATTTTGGTCCCAAACCATTTCCTGGTAAGCTGAATTGTTCCACTCAGGCTCCTTCACAGGTCATGATACTGTTTCTTACTTTTCTTGTCCAGGGAATTGGCTCAACAAACAGATCGTAATAGATATGGATCAAAAAGGGCTGATCGAGCGAAATCTCATCGACCCTCCGTTGAAAGATGTGGCCACCGTTCCAGACGGAGGGTTTTCTATATTTCGTTTCCAGGCTGATAATCCGGGTTATTGGCTTTTTCATTGTCACATGTCCTGGCACAACCATTTGGGCATGGGTTTTGTTCTAAAGGTATGAGGGGAAGTCATATTTTGTCCCAACTTTTAAGATTCTCATTGAAAATGCAATTCTTATAGTATTATAGATTAATCGTCTTCATCTAACTTGATAATTTTGAAACCAAACTCACGGATTAATTCCATCAAATTTCAGGTTGGTGATTTGGATAAAGATTTACCTCGAGTGCCTCAAAATTTTCCAACGTGTGGAAATTTTCCATAGTTTCATACCTGTTCAATTCAAGCTACAACCAATTTTAATTAATATTTCTATCGGTTAAAGTGCTCCTGTCCCTTAAAGCGAATCACTCCTGAAAAAAATAAATGATTCGTATTATCATGTCTAGTTTATATTTGTATGTCTTTTTAACATCATGCTGGATAGGAAATTGAATTTCTGTTTTACGTGCAATGTTCATTCACTTTATTCAATTACGACTAAGATCTATCTAGTTTGATGGAAAACACCGCTGCAATTTTTCGACTTCAATTTTCTGCCACACCGATTCAAAACAACTAATTATGCTGGAAAAGTGTTATTGTTCTTTTTAACCCTTAAAATAGATCAAGCTTCTCCAAACATTTTTTTTATTGGGATGTCAAACTCAGGATGGTGTGATGTTTTGCGGAGCCAAACGAAAACTGGATTCGCAACCTCAAACAACATAGCCGTACAACGGTACCAGGCCGCATGTTAACGCACTTAATTCAAAAGCGAGAGTATACCAAAATCAAGTCGATTTAGCATTCTTCGAGTATTTATTCTCCCTAATTGCTGCGTTTCAAACACAGGAGTTGTCTTGAGTATATGCTCGAGGCTGGTTAATCTGATGTTTACTTTGAACCATCAGACTTTGGTTTTAAGGATGGGCAGGTGTTCAGCTACTGTTCGTAATATCTTTAAGAATTCACACAAAGTCTTCGAATTTTTTTACAAAAGGTAACTCAACACAAGGAGCAAGGAAAACACAAGGAGATATTCAAAATCATAAATTCTTCCTGAAGGTCTGCTTGGGCAGAAATTTTGGGCCGCTTTAAAATATACCTTGAGTCATCTAATCTTTGTCTAAAAACATCAATGTTTTGTCCTAACACACTGACTTCTACTTCAAAGCGGGAGATTACATTCCGCTTGTGTGCAAGAATCTTCAGGGCTGCCAGATACCATCAAATGTCTACTCTAGGTTTTGCTTCGATTCCTTCTTTCTCTTAACAATTCATGCTTATTGTATCCCTGGCGAGCGGTCATCCGAGACGGGAGATGGAACTCGCGCACGTCCATCATGCTCAGAAAAATAAAGATGTACAAATAAAGTGCAGTAAAGTACAGTACAGTTTGTACAAATGTACAAATAAAGATTAAATGCACATGTGCATCGTGATGGCTTGTGAATGCCTGCTACTAAAATGCCCAATCGGACACCAAAATTGCGCACCTCCTTGACTGGTAATTTTTTGGCGGGTCGGACATTTGCAATTTCTCTGGGCCCTTACAAATTGTGCGGAGATTATGATTGTCAAGTTCAAGCTCTACATCATTTATTTATCACTAGATGGCGTGCAAGCTTTAGTCAGGCTGATTTGGCAAGCGGGGCGGAATCTTAGATCATTTATTAATCACTAATTAATAATAAATAGAAGATATAATAAAAATTAATTATAATATAATAGCATATTAATGGATCTCAATGGGCGGAATGCGTTGAATCAAGGACATCATTTACTGGACGCTGATGCCGACGCCAAATTTGGTTTTTTGTGACTCTTGTGGAAATTCGACAAGTAAGGGGAAGGAAGAACTTGCCAAGCGCACAAAAAGGGGGGATTTGCCCAATTTTAGGATGGTTCATCTTTGTGCTGCCCCAAATTGCCGGTCGGGATATCCTCTAAAGCCAGGAGAAGAATCCCCTGACAAAAAGGTGTCTACCCACAAAATCCCAAGAGGTCCATTCATGTTTGCTAATTGGGTGAAGGCAGTCCCACAAGACCACTAGAATCCATCACCCATTTCATGTCTGATTGTGTTCCCTTCATTTCCTTGATAGTGATTTTGAGACCACCACCCAAGGTACTAATTCCACCCTAATACTAATTCCATTCAAGGCGAATTGCGGGCGTCATTGACACAAATATTAATCAAGTTAAAAAAGGACGCTTGAATGCACGCTTGAAGCATGCTGTCCCAAGTCAATGGCCGGGGGCTCCAGCTTATCTTTTGGTCAAGATCCCTCCAAAATGAGCTCAAACCCGAGCAACAGCCGAAGCCAGGCAAAAGCTTCAAGACGAGAGAGATGCTAAGTATGAAGCCTTCCTTAGCCGTGAAAGAGTTCATTGTTCGGATGATGTGCTTGCTAAGCTTGATGAGATCACTCTGCCCGATGGTGTTGCAGTTGAACAAAGAGCTAATTGTGTGATCTCTCTGTACATCAAAGAAAAGGGATTTGGCAAAATCAACATCATGTTCCATCTTACAATTTTTAAAGACTGTTCCTTCAGGATGAAAGTGCAGAACACTATTTGCCCTAATTCGGTATTGTCTTCAGTTACGAATGACAACCGCATTAGATATCTATGGGAAATCTCGAACATCTTGGCCATTTTAAAAAACTGTGGAGAGAAGTTCTTTGATCTGAAGTGACAGTGCCCTTCAGATCATCAAAGATTTTCAAAGGAAAATGGACCAACTCGTTTACGACGATTCCAACTTGAAAAGAAAGATCGGTTTCCTCATGGAACAGCTTTTTTTTGGCAATTACAGCAATTACTAGTGACGTCATGATTTTTGGCGGGAAAAAAGTTCGGAAGACCTGTGTTTCTGATGAGCGTGCAAGGTAACTAAAACGAAGGTTTAGGCCTGGTGATTGCAACAATGTCTTTCTTATCTGCACAAATTGAAGTTGAAATAGCAATTCTTGACATTGTATTTGCAAAAAAGTATGTTTGTTGCTTTTATCTCAAATTTCGCTAGATAAGTTGAGAGAGTTCTTCCGAACTTTGAAATTAGGAATGCCCGACTTTGAATAACAAGATGGCCAGAGGAGATCGGTTTCTGGGACAACTAAACCCAAAAACAAATAATTTGTTTAATTGAAGGCTTCCAATTTCTCCATTTGTTTTCAAATTACTTTGCAATATTTCTCAACATACATTAACCATGCCATTGCCTATAAATGCAACATTTTTCTGACCCTTGATAACTGAGATTTTTTTGGCAAGCCTACACTGCTAACGGCAGTTAGAGACGGCAGCAGGTCCGTAAAATGATACGGTAATCACTCCCATTGTGCCCAAATCGCAAAGAAAATATTCGTCAGGTAAATCGTGTGAACAACTTTTCCTAATTATGAAAACATCATTAAGGGGTTGTTAAAATTGCTTTCAGATCTCTTGGCTTGTTCTGCCATGTGGAGAAACACCTCCCCTGTTCTGTATAACCAGATACTGGAAGAGGGTCATCTTACTCTTCCTTGTGTGTCGTAGCTGAAAAATCTGACTTCTTCGTTGAGCATGTCCTTTGGATTAACTGCCAATGCCATAGAATATTTGAAGCTTTGAATCCAAAGTCTCTCCAACCAAGAGCGAAAAATTATCCTCATGTTCGATGAGATTTACATACAGCAAAAGTGAAGTATTCTGTAGGTCAATTCTTTGGTATTCAATCGGAAAAACACAATGATGTTAGTGATGGAAGCCATAATCCATGCAAGACCGTTTTGTGCGTTCACGTTTGGAGCGTTTCAAGATATGGTCGCACAATATCCCATCATGAACCTCGATTCCTCAACGTTACTCAACTGCTATGAAGTGATTATGAGAGTTCTGCATGACATAGGTTTTGAAGTGCTAATCCAAGGATGACTCAACGAAGGATATATTACAGAATACCACTTAAGGCCGAGTTACTACAATGAAAATTCAACGGAACATTTACTGCTTTGAAATTACCTCTCATTTTAGTACAATGGCAGGCCTTAAGCTGTATTTCTGTAATTCGTCCTGAGAAATTAAGATGTCCTTGGCTAATCTTATCATCCGACAAAGCTGCTTCCAATTGTAAATTTATGACGGAGCTTTGCAACGGATCCCTTCAAGAATCCATCACTCATTCATACATTCAAGACAGAAAACTTTACCTTCTCTTTGATTCAGTACATGGTTTCAAAAATGTTTTCAATAACTTCCAGTCGTTAGAGAGATTCGTTTTTCCCGATTTTGACAACTTTGAGAGGGTCATCTTTCCTTCGTTTGCTCACGTGAAAGAATCATTTGAGGTGGAATAGGGCAAGCCCCTAAAAAAGGCCTACAAGCTGACCAAAAGAGTCATTTCTCTAAAAGCCATTGAAAAAACTAATGTTATCCCAGCACAAAGTGTCTTTGATGACTCTACGATCAGCGCCATGGAGTTTTACATTCAAAATCTAAACAAGCCTTGGCAGGATACAATAAAGTTTCTGAAAATCATCAATCAATGGTGGAAGATTGTTAATGTCGAGACTCCTTACCTTCACCTGAAAACCAAAGATCCGGCAAGGGCCCCCATCAGATCCATTGAAGATGAGAACTTCCAGTACCTGTTCAAGTTCGAGGAATTTCTAAGTGATAGGAATAGCAAGCTTGAAGGCCGTAGGAAAGAGCGCCAGGGATTAACACCTCAAACCATGATTGCCATGATCTTTCCAACCAAAGAATTGCAAGGATTTGCCAAAGACATGCTTAGCTCTGCTGAATGAGAATACATTTTGTTGGGTAAGTGCCAGATAGACAAAATTGAAGCAAGATTTTGTTGGTTCCATCCAGCAGCTTTCATTTCATTCCGCCAAATTCTTGAATCAGACAAACTGATAAGAGAGCGATCATTAGTAAAGTTTTCAAGCATGGACCTCCGTGAAGTGAAAATATTTAGAACAATCAGTGGAAATGAGCTTGACAAAGTTTTAAAGACATCTCTTTCTTTGGAGGCTGTAATTGAGTTCCGGCCCACTGGTCATCTTCAAGCCGTCGAGGATGCAAATGTGTTATATTATGTGGTGGGATACCTTGCAAGATCTATAACTCGAAGGACCTCATGTTCTTCATATCTGATTTCTCAAGGAAAAGTTATTGTTTCAACTTTGGAGCCTGGAGAACAAGCAACTACTCCTGAATATAAGAACACCAAATCAATCAAGGAGGTCTATCTCAGCCAACAGATTTAGTTTTTTTATGTTGTCTCCATGCTTGGGGTCTCTACAATGAAATTTTGAATCACGAGGATGGCGAGAAACAACTTTTCCATTCAAATCAGCCAAGAGAGGTGTTTTCTATGACGTTCATGAAGGCATTATCGGCTTGCCTTGAAACTGATCCAATCATGAAGACATTGCGCACGTCAGGCCAGGAGTTCAAAACTGTGTGCAAAGAAATTTTCAAGAGAATTTTCAATTTTAAGGGAGGAGACGTGGCGTCGTGGTTAGCGCAGTTTCCTATAGTGAGAGAGGTCCCAGGTTCGATTCTCCTCCCTGACCTTTCTCAAGGAAACTTTTAGACGCTAATTCACACCCACAGACGGAGAACCAGTCTGATACCGGAAATGAGAATGCCTATCGGAACAATTTGGACGACGTGATGGCTGGCTTCGCTGGCCGGGCGAGACTCAATCCTCCGACCCTAGCACCAACAATCCAAAAAAAAATGTGTTTGGTAAAAACTTAGCAAGTGAAAGAAACTCTGAAATTCAAGCAAAAGGTGTCGTTCTGCCTCTAAGAAGATCTTAAAACTTCAATCAAAATCTTGAACACTATAGGGCATTGATTGATGGATTCTTGTGTATTTTTAATAAATGTGTGTTTTTTTAATTTTAGCCATAAGTTGCGCCAGAAGCTTTCAAAATATAACCAAAGTTGTTCTCAAGAAGTTATTAGCAACAGCTTCATTCTTATGTCAAAGGTCATTCTTACATCAAGAGGTCCTGTGTACTGAATGCAAGTTTTGGTGAGACCAAAAGTATTCCTTTACGTAGAGAACTACTCCTTCATTAAGTATACTTGCAGCAAGCTTTCATTGTACAGAGGAGCATTGTATAACTTCCTCTAACCCACAAGGGTAACGGGTGCGCGTTGCATGAAACTCCAGGAATATAGTGCCCCTTGGTAGAATTTATGAGGAAAATGTCGCCCTCACAACTGTTGAGCGGACAGTTAGTGTGATCAAACATGCCAATGAAGACCAACTTTTTTAAACTCGATCTTGAAATCACAAGTTATTGTTTGTTCATATATGTATTGGATTAACCCTACATTACGCAAAAGCTTAAATTTGTGTTCTTCCTTCTAGTGACTTATTCAATGCATTAGCAAAAAGTTCCTAGTAGTAGTATTCAAATCCAAGGCATGGTCGCTTAGTGACGTCTTTGGTCATTTCAAGAAAGTGACCACCAGCAATAACAAAAGATGACCCAACAGCATTACTCAATTTCACATTTGATTCATCAATTGCATGGTTGACATTTGCCAGGTCACACATTTCAAATGTTCCCGCACTTTTTAGGCTCACACTCCCTCTAGTATTAATAGAACTCAATGGTTCAAGCAAATCTTAGGCCTTATATAGCGGTTTTCATAGTTATTTTGATAAAGCAACCTTACACTTGCAACCAATAAGGCTGATTGACGCACAAAATGACCAAAAATGGTTACAGAATACTTGAAATTTTGCAAAAAAAGAAGAGTGGCATTCCTATTCTTTAACTCAATGTTTTAACACAAAGTTTACAAGCGTCCAGTTGAACCTCGATAATTGTAACATAGGCCCCTGTTTGGTCACTAGGGTTATAAAATCCTTAGACAGAAGCACTTTTGCGAATCAAGATGATGATATTCCTGGCAATTGAAGTTTTCAATAAGGTAACAACCCTTGAAAAATAGACAGGCACCTTGTTTACAGCTACTAAAGTGATTCTTAAGTCATGCCAAGAAAATTCAATGTGAAATCTACTCAATAATTCAAATCCTAGTATTTTGGGTTTAACCTCAGGTTTTCTCGATACTTGGAGAAAAGCAACCAAACACCCAGATTTGAAAAAATGCCATTATCATCATTGTATAAACAAACGCTAACCAGCTTACAAAATTTTGAGATTCGTCAGCTGTAAGCTGTGAACATCTTTTTCTTGTTGTGATTTCCATAGAGTGACCGCACATTGTGCATTGAAATCTGCCTCCTCTCTTTCGTAGGTCAAGACAAGCTTGATGAAACAAGTTTTTTCAAGAGCCGAAAACTCGAACCCTTATTTCTTGCAAGCTGCTTGAACAGTTTTTCTCTTTGTTTTGATACTGCCGCTCGATCACCTAATGCAAAGTCAATTCACGATTTTTTGTACATTTAATTCTTCAATGCTTTACACAAGGCCACATAATGCAATGGTATATCTTCACTTGACCTCACATGCGTATGAATGATAAATATTTTTGTTTCAGCATGTGATTTTGTCTTTTTCAGCTTTTTGTCACATTTCACCATGCTTATTTTGGCGGGAAAAAAATTAGGAAGACATGTGTTAAAGCGTAAGAGCGTGAAAGTTATATAAAATGAAAATTTAAACATGATAATTGCAACAATTCCTTTCTCATCTCAACAACTTGAAGTTATAATAGCGATTCTTGACATTTTTAGAAAAAAATATGTTTTATTGCTTTTATTTAAAATTTTGTAGCTGAAATTGTGGCGGTTCTTCTGCACTGTTGAATCAGGCATGCCCGACTTTAAATAAAAAGATGGCCAGAGAAGGACTGTTCTTGAGGCAAACACACCTTAAAACACATAATTTGTCCAACCGCATCTTGAAAATGCCTCCCCCATTTGGGCTCCAATGAGCTCGGCAGGTTTGCAAAAGGTCGAGCAGGTTCAAAGATGTTTTACTAGAAACATCACAGGAATGAGAAAGCTCTCGTATTGGGAGAGGCTTCAGAAGTTAGGGCTGTACAGTACTCAGAGAAGGTATGAAAGGTATCTGGTGATACTCTATGTCTTCAAGAGCATTCATGGGCTCTGTCCTAACCCAGGCTTTGAGATCAGTTGAAGTGATCGTAGAGGTTTTACTTGCCTTTTGAGAGCGCCTCCAAATCCAAGGGAATTGAGGCTTGTTCGATCAATGAAGTCCTCCTCTCTTCTTTATCGGGCTCCTTCATTGTTCAATTTGATACCCATAAGTCTTCGTCGGGGACAGTAATCCCTCACATTGGCTCTCACAGGGTTGCCAGGTGGCCGAATTTGAAACCCGGTGGCCGAAAGAAAAAAATTCTCTTGGCCACTTCTAAAAGTGGCTGAAAGTGGCCGAATTTGAGATCTGGTGTCCGAGAAAAATATTTCCAGGAAGAACAATTCAATAACGTTCTTCTGCAAATGAGACCTTGAATATTTTGACAAGAATACGTACTTCAATTTTCAGCTCAATCGAACATCAGAGACAAAAGTTATGCTCTCTCAAAGCTCACTGCAAATCCTACCGAGAATGAATGAAACTAACCCTTTTGTGGTAATCGTTTTACCACAAAAGGGCGAGTCCATTCATTCTATGCTCTCTTCACTTCATAAGTTTGAGAAGGCATAACTTTTCCCTCCGGCATTCGATTGGGCTGAAATTTGAAATACGTGTTCTTCTCAATGCAAGCCAGGTCTCATTTGCAGAAGAACGCAAATGGTTCGTTTCTGATGGAAATCATAATTCTCATTGCTAGCCTCCCACTCCATGATTTCCGTGCTTCTTGGTTGATGTGACTTCCCTTTAATGCTAAACCCTCTTTCTGAAGAAATTTTTGGTTTCATTTGGTTACTCAAATCGTCAATCACTGCAAAACTTATCAAAAATGGACCAATCAAACTCACACAGTCAAGAATTTTTTTTTATGGTTGCGGATTTTCTACTACCGCTACAAGGAATTCGATTCCCTGTAAACAGGGATTTCTTCCGACAGCTTCAATCCGATCTCCAACAGGATTTAAACCAGGAACCACTGTACTTCAGGACGAATTTCAAAAATACACACTGGGTCCAATCATTGTACTAAAATGTGAGGTTTTTGCAACAAATATATTGTTCCGTTTAATTTTCATTGTAGTAATCGGACCCAGTGTGTATTTTGAAAGTAATCCTGGCTTGAGCCATCCTTGTTTAAACCAGGAACCCCTGAAAGGGGTGGACACGAACTCCGATTTTTGAAAAAATGGTATGAGGCCGAGGCCATATTTTGACACAATGTCATTTATTCCTTATTAACGAGTAAAACTGTTGAACATGCATCTTGAAAGCATTCAGGTTAACTTTTTGTGTTAATATTTATTGACTAATTGTTCTTTACCTTGATTTTAGAGGTCCCAGCACTCCTTTTACTCGTCTCATGAACTTTTGACATTTAGCTCTCCAAAGGATTTTAGTCCTCTTAACAATCAGGAAAATACATAGATGGAATCTTGCTTCACCCAATAGTCCAACTTTTGTGAAACAATGCTAAATAGAAGTATCTGTGGTGATATCTGGAGGGTTACTCCTCTCCCATCCTCATCAGCACCTCCACGACGCAGGAACCATTTCTATGGGAAAATGAAGGAATGAGAATAGTCTCATTTTGAAACAAGATGGAGTCCAAGTCGGAGATGTTGTTGGCTATAAATATTGAATGGCACTTTTGACGGTTCTGGATCAGATCAGCCATCTGATCCTGATTGGAATTGGAACAAAGGCAATCACGACGTCCTTGAGACAAAATAAGTGAAAAACATGAGGATTAAATCCTGGATTGTGGATTTGATTGAAAATGTTTCAAGTCTCGGGGCTCAAGAAGGTCAGGACCACGCAGGACTGGGGCTAAGGGTCCTTCAGGACCAGAGGATCATGTCTTTTCATTGCAGGGATAGGCTCTACGTGCTTGATAGGGTTTCATTGATCTTCTTAGTTCTTAGATCCCTTTGTCCAGGAATAACCAATCAAATTGAGTCAAAAAATCCACACAATTCAATCTTGGTGGGAGCATTTCATTCTCAAGACTTTGAGAGGGTCCATGTAATCCGGGTTAGACTGTCAGATCACCAATTTGGGCTGACTGAGTCAGAAGGCAAATCAAAATATTGAGCCCATCCATTGCTAGTAGCCACACCTGATATGTTTCGAAGTCATCTTAATTTGTTCTTCATTTGATCGAATTCTTGACACTGAGGACTTCTTCTTTCTTTGTTCCATGTGGACCTTAATGCGAACGCAGATTCCTCTTGGAAAGGAACCAAATTTACCCCACAAACTCTCCTCCGGATCAAAACGGGGATTTTTATCACGCTCATCCATTAGACAACTTGAACAACCTAAGAATATCTTACCTGTCCTTGAATTATCCTGAACTAAAAGACACAACCATATAATAAAAGAAATTTGAGGATGGACCATCATTTATAGAACAATGCCAAGGTGACACAACCTAAAACAAACTTGATTTCATACAAAGTTTGGCATGTGTTAGTTAAGTTCAGGATAACACATGGATGGGTTCAACTGTAAGTTCAAAGATATTAATAAGACGTTCAAATCGGATAATAGATAAGCTCGGAAAACCCCGCTATTTTGTTGTTGATAATTCAAGGAATGGTAAGATATTCTTAAGTTGTTCAATGGATGAGCATAAAGAAACTCCCCGTTTTGGTCCGTGGGAAAGTTTCTTCTTAATCCTTTTGCGCAAAAGAGGAATTTGGGCTCAGATTCTGGTCCATATTCGTTCTTTTTGCTGTAGTTAGGTCTATCACTTCCGAAGGTTGTATCCGGTAACCTAGTCAATCATCAGACTTCATTTGATCACTTTGATCGTCATCTTGTAGAAAAGACACCTTGTGGGGGGTTCACTCGCACTCCATGATGTGGTCATTCATTCATTCACTATTTCATTAACTCGTTCTTGGCTGAACTTAATGTCTTCGAAACACCCACATCAGACTGATTTTGGGGCGTGGGATTGACCTTTACCAAGGCTAGGACTTGGCTGGACCCGCTTGAAACACAGAAAACCCCGATTGGAGCACTATCTTTTGGACTCTTGGTCGATTTCCGTTTGATTTTCCACTCCCAACATGGCCGTTTGTACTTCTTGTTTACTTACGAACTCTCGGCCTCATCCGTGTGAGGTTGCGAGCTAGGAAATTCCGCGAGTTCGTATCCAGTATTTATACTATTATATAGGTTATCCCTGTTTAAACCTACGCCGTCTGGGGAAGCACTTACCATAGATATAGGCGCGAAGCGCCTAGATTCCCAACCTTAAAGGTCCATCTATTGGCGGATATTTGAAATTCGGTACCGAGATGGACTTAGTCGTTTTTTTCAAACTCAGTGAATCAGAACTCTAGCGTAGACATACGCAGATATGACAAACTGAGCTAAATGGGTGCTTTGTTTTGAAGGAAAAGTCACAGTTTGTTGTTGTACTGCATTCAGTTACTGCTGAAAAACAAATATGTCCAAACTAATTACTCAGAGCCATCTGCTTTTACAGCCACAAACTTATTTCCACCTTCAAAATGATTTGATAAGATATTTCAAGACAATATCTTATTTCCAAACGAGGGGTTTGGCAGAAGGACTATTATCATTTACATGTCAAATAATTGCATGCTAAGAGCAATTGTGTTTATCGCATAAATAAGCAATTAAAACCCATAAAAAATATCAGAACTCAAATTTGGAATTTGTTTTTATGTCTGCAACATGTAATTTATCCCATTACAAACAAATATTTTCATGTGTGGAGCAAGTAAATTTGGACATACTAAGCTGAAAACTGGAAAAGTGGAAATTCAACAAGTTTCCCCACATTCTGTGTCTTCAGCAAAAAGTAGTCTTTTAAGACCTGGTAGAATGTCGCATCTGGGGATATCTATGAACTTGAGATGTTGTGATCTTGCATGCATTGTGACTGAAGTGTAAAGTAAAATAAAGCGTTTTGAAAAAATACACATATCATATCATCATATTGAACTAGCTGTATCTTTTCAAAAGCAAAGGAACATTGTCCTGTGTGTTTTAAAGCAATATATCGTTTGAAGTCTTTAATTAATGGCTGAGCTTTTTGTTTCCATCCACGATGTTCAATCCCGGAAATTTGTTCAACATTCCTATCAAGTGATTCCTATCAAGTGACTGAAGGCTATCCCTTTATTCCTCGGTTGCTCCATGGACGGGGTTGCCGTTTAAAAAACAGTTTAGCAACTTGGACAAATTAACCACCCAAAAAATTGTGATGTTGACGCACCATTTATAAATTCAATGCCAAGTGAAGTTCTCCGATATCTAAGATTCCAACCAGAAGCGTCTTTGATGGTCAACACCGCCATCTATTGATGATAACTTTCAAATTTGAAACCGAGATGGACTTAGTCAAGGACTTCTTTATTTACTGGACGCTGATGCCGACGCCAAATCTGGTTTTGTTGTGACTCTTGTGGAATTTCGACAAGCAAGGGAAGATAAGGCAAGCATACAAAAGGGGTTTGACGCCCATTTTTAGGATGGTTCATCTTTGTGCTGCCCCAAATTGCCGGTCGGGATATCCATTAAAGCCAGGAGAGGAACCCCCTGACAAAAAGGTGTCCACCCACAAAATCCCAAGTGATCCAATCATGTTTGCAAAGTGGGTGAAGGCAATCCCACGAGACCACTAGAATCCATCACCCAATGTCCGATTGTGTTCCCTTCATTTCCTTGAAAGTGATTTTGAGACTACCACCCAAGATACTAATTCCACCCGCAGAAAAAGACGAATTGCGGCCGCCATCGACACGAACACGAGTCAAGTTAAAAAAGCACGCTTGAAAGATGATGCTGTCCCAAGTCAATGGCCGGGAGCTCCAGCGTATCTTTCGGTCAAGATCCCTCCAAACCGAGCTCAATCTCGAGCAACAGCAGAAGCCAGGCGAAAGCTTCAAGTCGAGAGAGAGGATGCCAAGTATGAAGCCTTCCTTAGCCGTGAACGAGTTCATTGTTTGGATGATGTGCTTGCTAAGCTTGATGAGATCACTCTGCCCGACGGTGTTGCAGTTGTACAAAGAACTAATTGTGTGATCTTTCTATACATCGAAGAAAAAGGATTTGGCAAAATCAACATCATGTTCCATCTTACAATTTTTAAAGACTGTTCGTTCAGGATGGAAGTGCAGAACACTGTTTGCCCCAATTCAGTATCGTCTTTGGTCACAGATGACAACCACATTAAATATCTATGGGAAATCTCAAACATCTTGGCTATTTTAAAAAACTGTGGAGAGAAGTTCTTTGAAGAAGGTGACAGCGCCCTTCGGATCATCAAAGATTTTCAAAGGAAAATTGATCAACTGGCTTACGAAGATTCCAGCTTGAAAAGAAAGATCGATTTCCTCATTGAACAGCTATTGTTGGCAGTTGTGCCCAAATCGCAAAGAAAATATTCGTCAGGTAGATCGAAAAAACAACTCTTCCTAATCATGAAAACAGCATTAATTGTTTGCTTCAAATTACTTCCAGATCTCTTGGCTTGTGCAGCTATGTGGAGAAACACCTCCCCCACTCTTTATAACCAGATATTGGGAGAAGGTCATCTTACCCTTCCTTGTGTATCGTGGCTGAAAAAGCTGACTTCTTCATTGACCATGTCCTTTGGATTGACAGACAATGCCATAGAATATTTGAAGCTTTGAATCCAAAGTCTGTCCAATCAAGAGAGAAAAGTTATCCTCATGTTCGATGAGATTTATGTACAACAAAAAGTGGAGTATTCTGGAGGTCAATTCTTTGGTCTTCAATCAGAAAAACGCAATGATATTAGTGATGGGAGCCATAATCCATGCAAGACCGTTTTGTGCTTTCACGTGGCATCTTTATTTGGAGCGTTTCAAGATATGGTCGCTCAATACCCCATCATGAATCTCGATTCCTCAACATTGCTCCGATGCTATGAAGTGATTATGAGAGTTCTGCATAACATTGGTTTTGAAGTGCTAATCTTGTCATCCGACAATGCCACTTCCAATCGTAAATTTATGACAGAGCTTTGCAACGGATCCCTTCAAGAATCCATCACTCATCCATACATTCAAGACAGAAAACTTTACCTTCTCTTCGATCCAGTACATGGTTTCAAGAATGTTTTCAACAACTTCCAGTCATTGGAGAGATTCGTTTGTCCCGATTTTGACAACTTTGAGAAGGTCATTTTTCCTTCGTTTGCTCACGTGAAAGAATTATTTGAGGTGGAATTGGGCAAGCCCATCAAAATGGCCTACAAGTTGACGAAAAAAGCCATCTCTCCAAAAGCCATTGAAAAAACTAATGTTATGCTAGCACAAAGTGTCTTTGATGACTCTACGATTAGCGCTATGGAGTTTTACATTCAAAATCTAAACAAGCCGTGGCAGGATACATTAAAATTTTTGAAGATCATCAATAGATGGTGGAAGATTGTTAATGTCAAGACTCCTTACCTTCATGTGAAGACCAAAGATCCGGCAAGGGCCCCCATCAGATCCATTGAAGATGAGAACTTCCAGTACTTGTTCAAGTTCGAAGAATTTCTAAGTGACTGGAATAGCAAGCTTGAAGGCCGTGGGAAAGAACGCCAGGGCTTAACACCTCAAACCATGATTGCCATGATCTCTACAACCAAAGCATTGCAAGGATTCGCCAAAGATATGCTTGGCTCTGCTGAATGCGAGTACATTTTGTTGGGTAAATGCCAGACAGACAAAATTGAAGCAAGATTTGGTTGGTTCCGGCAGCTTTCAGGTGGAAACTATTTCATTTCATGCCGCCAAATTCTTGAATCAGACAAACTAATAAGAGTGCGATCATTGGTAAAGTTTTCAAGCATGGACCTCCGTGAAGTGAAGAAAATTTTTGGCCCAATCAGTGGAAATGAGCATGACAAAGTTTTAAAGACATCTCTTTCTTTGGAGGCTATTATTGAGTTCCGGCCCCTTGTTCATCTCCAAGTTGTTGAGGATGCAAATGTGTTGTATTATGTGGCGGGATACCTTGCAAGATCTATAGCTCGAAGGACCTCATGTTCTTCATGTAAGAATCTGATTTCTCAAGGAAAAGTTATTGTTCCAATTTTGGAGCCTGGAGAACAAGAGACTTGTCCCAAATATAAGAAATTCCTCCACCAAATCAATCGAGGAGGTCTCTCTCAGCCAGCAGATTTAGTCTTCGTATGTTGTGTCCATGCTTGGGGCCTCTACAATGAAATTTTGAATCACGAGGATAGCAAGAAACTGCTTTTCCAATCAAATCAGCCAAGAGAGGTGTTTTCCATGACATTCATGAAGGCAATATCAGCTTGCCCAGAAACAGATCCGATCATGAAGACATTGTGCACATCAGGCCATGAGTTTAAAACTGTGTGCGAAGAAATTTCCAAGCGAATTTTCAATGTGTTTGGTAAAAACTTTGCAAGTGAAAGAAACTCGGAAATTCAAGCAAAAAGGTGTCATTCTGCCACTAAGAAAATTTTGAAACTTCAATCAAAATCTTGATTGAACACTTTTGGGCATTGAATAATGGATTCTTGTATATTTTGAATAAAGTTGTTGTTTTAAGTTTTTATTTTTATTTTTGACATATATTGCGCTAGAAATTTCAACATCTGTGCACAAAAAATATTTTGTCAGCAACTGCTTTATTCTTATGTCAAGGGTCATTCTCACATCAATGGGTCCTGTATATTGAATGCAAGTTTTGGTGAGAGCAAAAATATTTATTGATCGGGAGAACTACTTCGTTTTTAAGTATCCTTACATCAAGCTTTCATTGTACAAAGGAGCACTCCATTACTTCCTCTCACCATAGATATTTAATGCTCTAACCCACAAGGGTAACGGGCGCGCGTTGCATGAAACTCCAGGAATAAAGTGCTCCTTGACTTAGTCGATTTGAGCCCAGTGGGCTTGGTTGAGCATGCGCGCAATACCCGTTTTTCGGTTTCAACTTCAGAGTTGCGCCGCTAGGGTCCCTCGTAGGGCTGGGAGTCTCCCTCACTGGAAGTGTGGCCAAGCCGTCTCTGCACTTACACTCGGCTCTTATAAGAACGCATTAGTACAGGCGGCCACTCTGGCTTCCTTAATGGATTTCTCCCGACAGCTTCAATCCGACCCCCCAACAGGGTTCAAACTTACGCCGTCTGGGGAAGCACTCACACTCGGCACTTTTAAGAACGCGCTAGTACGCGTGGCCACTCTGGCCTCCTTGAATTTGATAAATGAATCCTCCTATTTCTCTAGATTTAAAACATACCTCATTGTGTTTGCAAATTTCTATACCAATTGGATAACAATGAGGATGCAGGGGGAGGTTTGAGTGATCTCTTCAAAAATCATATCGCGGGCGGATGAAAGAAGAGAAAAGGCTTGTTTGGCAACAGTGGGTGGCTCGTGAGAATTTGGGCAGTTTAAGGATTTTCGCAATTTACAGACCGCCCTTGCGAATTAGATGCCATGAAAAATGTCGAATTGCAAGTTTGAACACCTTTGGTTAGGATTTTGGAAAAAAATGCACACTTTATTTGCTCGTTCTTGCATGAGAAAATTCTCAACAAAAGGCCACTTTTTTGGGTAAGTACAAGTGTAAGTGATGTTATAAGCACTGATTTGTATTGTAAAGCTCCAAAACCATCACGGTATCAAACAAAATGCCGTTTTTTGTACGTGTTTCTCTCCAATATCAAAGGTCTTTTTTAAGTGCTTGCCATTTTTTAATCAATAGAATAATTTTGCAAATTCTTACAAAACCGAGAGTCAAAATGTCCAAACTTGCAATTCGACATTTTTTGTAGCATCTAAGTCATAAGGGCGGTCTGTAAAACGCGAAAACCCTTGCACTGACCAAAATCTTACATTGACGAACAAGCCTTTTCTCTTTTTTCATCCGCCCGCGATAAGATTTTTGAAGAGATCACTTAAACCTCCCCCTGCATGCCTCATTTAAAGTTAACTATCTTTACCTGGTAATGTTGGAATTAGGAATGTTATTTAGGAGGCTGGGCCAAATGCTGATTGAGGGAATTGAAATTTGCTTTATAGTGATACAAGTATTTATTGGACTATTTTTACCAACTTTTCGGCGTTAAACTGAATGCTTGATTTTTTGCAGATTTTATTTAATTTAAAAAAATTGAAAGAAGAAAAAAAAATTGACGGATCGTGTTTAGTTTTAGGCGAAAACGCCATTTTCAGTAAGAATTCAGAATTTACTTTGTGGCCAAAAGTGGCCGAAGGCTTCAAAAAGGTGGCCGAAAACTTCGTAAAAGTTTGAGAAACTCACCTCTGTATTCAGGAACGTTATGGAATACTTAAGTTGTTGGGTTCAAAATACAAAAATTGAAAGTCAACATGTATACGCCACTCCATAAGAAACATACAGTTCAATAAAAGCAAAAAGCTCATAACCGAAGCTTGTTTTTAAGTGTAGTAAACGAGAGAATGAAAAATATAGAAAAAATTGATTCATAGAATCAATAATTGGCAGCATTGACAACTTCACGTACCTCAACCATAGTTACCTCCGAGGTAGGACATTCAAAAAATCCACCTCTGTTCAATTATCTTATGTAGATAAAAGCCAAAAATAAAAGATAGTTTATCTTTTTATCTTTATCTAGATACTTTTTTCGGGAAAGTATGTTGAAGTATCTTTATCTAGATATTTTTTTCGGCAAACTATCTTGAAATATCTTTATCTAGATACTTTTTTGGAAAACTATCTTAAACTATCTTTATCTAGATACTGTGCTCTCTCAATCTTTTGTGTTAAAGCATCCACTATGAATTGTTTAGTATGAATTATGTATTTTCCCAAAAAGAATCTAGACCTCTAGATACTTTTCTTCATAATGCATAATGTCAAATTATTTGTGCATTATGCATTATGAAGAAAAGTATCTAGAAGTATCTTATATAAATAAGATACTTCAAAAAATGTAAAAAAATGTGAATTTTTTTCAAATGTGAAAAGTATCTTGAAGTATTGGAGGAAGGCTTTTTCAGGAAAGTATCTTGAGGTATCTCCATCTAGATACATCTTTTGAGAGTATCTTAAACTATCTTTATCTAGATACTTTGCGGAAAATACTATCTTATCTAGATGCTTTTTCAAAGTATCTTGAACAGGTTTGGTGCCTGCCCTCTATGGCCAATACCTTCACCAATCTTTCCCGGATTTTGCTGGTCACTTCCTTCACCTTGAAGGCCTCCAGGATTGTGCTCCAGGAATAGGTGATAGTTTCCTTGAGGGCCTAAACATTTGGGTATCTTCTAGAGTTGGTCACGGTTTCCACCGCTGACCACACCTAATAATCTTTGGGATTGAGGTCAGGGAGGAAGGGGGGCATCTCTTTGGCCCAGAATGCCTCAGGTCCCAAGTTCTCAAGCAGATGTGTCTGTACAGTTTTTGCTGTGTGGCAGGGGCCCCATCTTGCTTCAGGGTTACCTTTTTGCGCTAGTTGGCGCCGTACTCGGCCGCGCACCAGGTTTCCACTGTCACCAGAATGTCCACACGGTAAACCATGGCGTTTATGTTTACGCCTCTACCCACAAAGAAGGGGGCATGACTTTGCCGTTGCTTGCCACAAGTCCAAAGACTGACGCAGGATGCTTTGTTCTCATGGCTGCCTCTGGACGTCGTTCATGTCGCCTGTCTTGGCCAAGACCCTCCTGTTCCTCCTGTGGCGCCGCGCCCTCCCATCAGGTACGCCCTTCCGTCTTGCCTCTCAAAAGTAACACGCAAAAGAGTGATCCATGACAAAGATCTTCTCATCACTCCAAAGGACTGTTATCACAATACTTCAATCCCTCTAAAATAGTTCAAGGTTCTGCTGTGATTATAGGGGGAGCTGCTCTCTTCAGTCGAGAGTGAGCAAAATATACTTCTCAGAGGGAGCCACCTGAAATTCGAGTCAAAAAAGCGTCACTTTGAAAGCGACCGTGTTTGCGCGGGTGAGCGAGCGTTCTTTTTTTTTGGATTGTTGGTGCTAGGGTCGGAGCGAAGCCAGCCATCACGTCGTCCAAATCATTTCCGATAGGCAATTTCAAGTCCGGTATCAGAATGGTTCTCCGTCTGTGGGTGTGGATTAACGTCTAAAAGTTTCCTTAAGAAAGGTCGGGGAGGAGAATCGAACCTGAGACCTCTCTCACTAAAGGAAACTGCGCTAACCACGACACCACGTCTCCTCCCATGAAATGGGAGAATGGGAAATAATCTCCCTCTTTGATGGAGATTTTTGAAAAAAGCCAAATAGAGGAACGATTATGTTTTGAGAAAGTAGCATGAACGAACAATTTCTATTTTGTTTCAGTTTCTCCAAAAAGTTTGTAGCACTGACTTGAATACGTTCATTTCATTGTGTTCAACACTTATCAAATAAGTAAATTGTATTTGATGGAGGCAAAGTCGTCACACTCTCAAGTGATCAAAACGACACCTCGCGGGGTAAACAAATCATGATTTAAAGTTGAATGAATAATTAGAGGATTTGGCATTGAAAATTGCACTTCCATTTGTACTATGATCTTCCACATGTTTGGGCAAGTATTTCACGATATTCTTCGGAAATAATTGCCTTTTCACGCAACTTCTGGCCAGTTTCAGCAACAAGTAAGGCAGAGAAAATGACGACAATGGCCTCTCTTTAGACCTCTAGGATTTTTCTTGCTCAGACTTGCCAATTTGTACCGGCCATAGTTCAAACTTAGCGCAAGATCAGAAAATAATAGAGAAACCATTACACGTTTTTACAATATTACGAATTTATTTTCAGAGTTTAATGAGAATTGGGGAATGAATTCTCTAATTTCCCACAATCTTAAAATATAAAACACTCTGAGAAATGTTTTGATCCGGCTAGCCTTTCATTCATTCTTTTGTTGTTCGAAAGAAAAGTTTTTATGTTTTAAAGCATTTGGGAATTACAAGACCAGGGTAGCGCGGCATCTTCGCGTCCAATTTTGAGAAAACTCTCTTTAAGAGTGATGGCCACACTGCCATTACGCCTCCCGTGTAGTGATGTGACTTGGGCAAGTAATGAGTCATCACAAACACCCAAGAACAAGTTGTTGACAAGCATTACTTGGGCAATACACCAATACACTTCCCAAGCTCAAGGAACATTGGAAGATGCAATTGCCGGCAGTTGCTCTATGAAGAGTTAAGATACTAACAGTGTACTTGCAGTGTGACTTAGAAGAAGAAAATGTCAAGTTGCATTTTCGATGATCTTTTGACCTTAATAATTTAGCAATAAATAGTGGAAGTGATACAAAAAATATTTCAATTTCGATAGCATTTGCAAAACCATATTTTTTTTTTGTTTCGGTTCTAGGCCACACATGAATGCACTTTTGAGGCTAATCGAGACCGAGATTTAGAAGTCACACTTCCAGAACAATCTCGTTTACTCAGAGTTGCCGGCATGAAAAAGTAAAATGCCAAATATTTTTTTTAGTATTCTCGAAATATTTTGCATTTCCCCATGTGAAAGAATTGAAGTGTGTAATTTTCTTAAAAATACATCCTTTCAAAGGTATGGGCCCTATTTAGCTGAATCAGCCTGGTTTAGTGAAATTCGGATGGCAAGTTTATTCTTCGTTCATAGCAAATTTGGCAAACCTGTTAGCTGGGAAAAGTACTTGTACAAGCACCCAAGCTATGCCAAGCTTCAGCAAGCCCAAGCATTGTGCCAGTACAGCTTGCCCAATCTCTTGTTTGCCCCCCATCACTACTCCCGTGCATGTGTACTTAACGGTACATGTAGCCAGGGACATCTAGAATGACCTGGACTGGACAAGGCATTCCGAATCGATTTTATCGAGGTCCGTGGACTTTAAGTCCACCAATGTCACAGGCAAAACTAGGGCAGAATCCACCCTCTCTCTCTCTCTCTTTCACTCGCTTTGTCGTTGTCACGTTTCTAGCTAGGAAACCCCGCCATTGGCTGATTTAAGTCTTGATTGACCGTCTCCCTCTGGGTTTCGATCCTGCCAGCACTCTTAGCTTAAACAACATTGACCGTCTGTTAGATAAGTCCTGTTAAGACAACCCCTTTAGCGTCTCCTCCTCCCACTCACCCAATCGATTGCTTCAATTTTGGAGGGAGTCCACCTTTCAGTTTTCAATTGACTTTCAACGTCCTTCATTTTTTTGATTCCATCGTTGTCCCAGCTCCTCACGCAGGTCTCGTTTTGGATCTTCGTTACGAAAGCTGAAGAGTCAAGTTGGCCGGCAGCTGATCGATAGATACTTGATTGAAGAAGAAGTCAGTCGAGTCTATGAGCGTGTCTTTTGATCTCGCTCAGTTTTTCTGTCGGTGTTTTGGCCTTTCCGATCGGTCAATCATCGACGCACGGAGCCCGTGTTTCCATTCAGCCTCCCTCGTTCATACGGGCTTCTCCGTGGTCCTTCCGTTAAAGCGTTCCTCCGCGTACTTGGGCGTCTTCCGAGCCTTCATTTCATCTCAGCGGCCGCCCAGCCCGACACCTGGCCAGCCAGTCAGTCAGTGGGTGAGTGAGTGAGGCCCTCGCTGCGGACAGGATGAACCCCCAACGGGTCTGGCAGCCCGTGATGTGGCGCCGCGCCCTCCCATCAGGTACGCCCTTCCGTCTGGCCTCTCAAAAGTAACACGCAAAAGAGTGAGTTGTGATTGGGGGCGAGGGAGATATCAAACTTACTAACTAACTAACCCGTGATATAACTTGGAACCGCTCAAGCACTTGACTAAACGAGCGAGCGCACCTCAATGGGATCGGCTCGGGATCTGGTCGGTCCAGTTTGTGAATACCCTTCAACCGCTCATCCTTCGTTCTAGTATGGGCGGGTCGGGGTCGGATCAGCGGTGGCGCCGTGACGTCGGCGTGGCGCGGCTATTCGGCCGCCGCTGCGGGCTCGGGTTTGACGGCCCGCGGCAATCCCATCATCACCACTCATCCCTCGATCGTGCCCATCGCCGATAACCCGCGATGGGCCGGCGTCGACCTGGAACGCTACGGCGATGAGGCTGACGTGGTCATTGTGGGCGGGGGTCCGGCCGGTATGTCGGCCGCCATCCGACTGAAGCAATTGGCCCAAGCCGCCGGCCAAGACGAGTTCCGCGTGTGCGTTATTGAGAAATCCGCCACCGTGGGTAAGTAGTCCGGACACCCGCAGACCAAACTGAGTCCGGATGTCGAACCTAGCCTGGATCTCGCGCTCCCCATTGATATTTGTCGCTCCTATAGGCGGACACATTTTGTCGGGCGCGTGTTTGGAGCCTTCCTCTTTGGACGAATTGTTTCCGGATTGGCGTGAAAGAGACGCTCCGCTCAAAACCCCGGTGACCGAGGACAAATTTGCCATCTTGTCCGAAACGGGTCGCATTCCGGTTCCTATTTTGAAGGGCTTCCCCATGAACAACCACGGTAACTACATTGTCCGAATGGGCCATTTCGTTCAATGGTTGGGTGAACAAGCCGAGGCTTTGGGGGTGGAGATCTATCCGGGCTTTGGCGCCTCCGAGGTTCTGTTCCACGATGACGGCAGTGTCAAAGGTGAGACACGCTTCTGTCACTGTTTTGATAATAAACCTCCTGCCCGTTTTGATTTCCATCCTTCCTTTATGATCCCAGGAATTGCCACGAATGATGTGGGTATTGGCAAGGACGGCGCGCCCAAGGACAGTTTCGAGCGAGGCATGGAGTTCCATGCCAAATGTACCATCTTTGGCGAAGGCTGTCGAGGTCAGCTCACCAAGCAGCTTATGAAACATTTCAACTTGAATGCCGACAATGAGAACCAAACCTATGGCATTGGTCTGAAAGAGTTGTGGCAAGTGACTCCCGAGAATCATCATCCGGGTCGGATTGAGCACACCGTGGGTTGGCCTCTTCCGGTAAGGCTGTTGTCCAAATCTGTCCATCTATAATTGGACAACCTTTTTTCGCCATATTTGAAATATTTAAATTAGCTACCTATTATGAGTTCAACTTGGTTTCATCTGAAAGGACACGAAAACCTATGGCGGCAGCTTCCTCTATCACTTGAGTGAAGACAACCTGGTGGCCGTGGGCTTTGTCGTTGGCCTGGACTACTCCAACCCGTATCTTCATCCGTTCAAAACCTTTCAACAATTCAAGACTCATCCGTCAGTGGCGCCAACCTTTGAAGGCGGAACTAGAATTAGGTTTGCACGATATTTCTCCAAACAAAAACAATTTTCGTGTCAACGATAAAAGCAAACTCGAGAACCAAAAAAAAAAAACTATTTCCATCTTCTAGCTACGGAGCCCGAGCTCTCAATGAAGGCGGTTATCAGTCCATTCCAAAATTGACCTTCCCCGGGGGTTGTCTTATTGGCTGTGGCCCCGGATTCATGAATGTGCCCAAAATTAAGGGTACTCACACGGCCATGAAATCTGGAATGCTGGCTGCTGAATCTGTGTTCGAAGGAATTCAAAACGGTCAATCTGAGACTGCGGGCATCGAGCCTCTATCATACGAAGAAAATCTCAAGAACAGTTCCGTTTTTAAAGAGCTCAAAGCGGTGAGGAATGTGAAGCCCGCGTTTCACAAGTACGGCCTTTACGGAGGCATGGCCTACACGGGTCTTTTCTACGTCTTGGGAAGAGGCATGGAGCCCTGGACTTTCAAGCATGGTCATACGGATCACGAGTCGTTAAAACCGGCGGCCGAATGCAAACCCATTGAATATCCCAAGCCCGACGGCAAACTCACGTTCGACTTGCTCTCATCAGTGGCTCTAACCGGTAGGTTTCTGATGTCAAAATCTGAGGTTAAAATCTGTTCTTAATCTTTGAACCGTTGCGTAGGTACCAACCACGAAGGTGACCAACCCCCTCATTTGACCCTCTACAACGATGATTCGCCGGTGGAAGTCAACTACGCCGAGTATGACGGTCCTGAAGGTCGATTTTGCCCAGCAGGTAATAAATAACGTTCATTGTTCCGGTCTGATCCCGAAGCAAGTACCTTAAAGAACAAACTAAGAAACTAACGCATGACTGGTCACTCACGTTTATTTAGGCGTCTACGAATATGTTCCTCGCGAAGATGGCCAAGAGGGGATGAGATTGATAATCAATGCTCAAAACTGCATTCACTGCAAGACATGTGATATTAAGGACGTCAAGCAAAATATCAATTGGGTATGTCCCGAGGGCGGTGGTGGACCTGCCTATGATGGCATGTGATCAATCACGTTCAAAAAGATTCATCAAGCCAGAGAGAAACCAGAAAGTCTGCCAAATTGCCGAAAAACCAGCCCGTTTTGCACATGAAACTCTGTGGAATAAATGCAAGCAAATATTTAGTGACCTTATGTATTTTCAAACAATCTTTTATCGCAATAAAAGTGAATGATTGTTCAAGGATGGAATGTTACCCATACCGTCCTTGAAGAAGTCCAAATCCAAAAACTTGATACTACTTTTTTTGCACTGCGCAATCAATGTATGTAGCGAATGTTGATCCGGCCATCCATGTCGACGTTAACCATGAATAGGGTTGCACAATTCATGAAAATGCATTTTATTTCACTTTTTCCGATTTTTTTCATTTTTTTGGTTCATATGCATTTTTTGGCGTTTTTATCGAAATTTGGTGCATTCTTGTGGCATTTTTTCTCTTTTATTTGCATTTTTGGTCTTGTCAAAATTTGGTGATTCCGAAATTCTAAAAGAGTCCAGAAAAAATCTTTTCTGGCCTTTGACATTTTTCAACAAATTTAACAACTTCCCTTCCTTTTTCCATTTGGGAAGCTTGGCTGAAATTGTTTTTCAGTTGAGGTTTTCATGATCAATCACATCTATTCACTCCTCAAGTTGATTGGATGAAAGATATATTCCAAGTAAGGAAGAGAAGAACTTTTTGAGCACCATATTGGAAAACTTCTAGCTTTAAAGGTTTAAGATTTCTCTTTGACATCTGTAGTGTAAGTATTACCTTTTTAGTTCTTTAGTTAAAGAATGACAATGTGAGTACAAATCTGCTCCAAGTGCAAATCTTTACCAAAGATTTACTACACTACAACAATTTAGTATCCAACCATTTTTTAATTTGATATTCTTTTAAATGAAAAACCAACAGCTATGAATGTTTATGTTAAGTATATATAATATATAACAATATATATAATAATAATATTTATATACAATAATATTATATAAGTCTTTATGGCTCTTAATTTTGATTTGTTCAACAAATGATGCTTAATTCAGTGCAAATGTTCCTCAAATGCGCTCTCTTTTTGTATTTTCTTTTGCGTTTTTTTGCCATTTTTTGCATTTTTGATGCATTTTTTGGCGTTTTTATTTGCATGGTTTGTGCAGCCCTGACCATGAATGTAGATACGTCTGGATGCAACTCTTGTCAAATCAATTTGGAACATGCCATCGCGCTCATTGGAAACTTTCCTTTACATATTCAAACACTGACCGAGATCAAATACATACTTATTGCTCAAGAAATAGCCCAAATTTGGGGAATAAATCTCTGAGTTTCAAAGACGAAATCGGGCTTGAAACACGTTCCATATTTGCTACCTTTCCTGTCTCTACCTCTTGCCTTCTCAGAATCCTGGAGACTTACAAGCGAATAACTCATTCAAATTCCTTGAACGGTTTCAAATTTGCCAAAAATATGTTCATAATTCCAATATCGTTCCGTTTTGGAGCATTCGAATTGCTTTCCTACTTCATACACGTAATGTACTATACATGAAAATAAGTTAGTGTCGTTTGGTTTGATTTTCGATTAAGGGTTCTCTCTGTCGATCATTTAAACTTAAGATAAAATGGCAATTAAGACAAACTGGCTGAGAAAAATCCAAAATGTAACAAAACCATTTCCATCATATTTAAGCCCACACTTTTTCATTTCATTTCCTCGGTGTGAAAATTTAACGCTTTATCTTCGAGCAGACAATGGAAACGGAACTTCCTGGAGACTTTCCGATGATTGTGTTAAAAACAATTGCTGAGCGCGTATTTTGACGGCTTACGCCACGAATTTCTTCTATAAGGCCGATATATCCGAGTGTCATCGGTAAATTCATAAAAAATGCGGTGTCTCTTCACATCCCTCG
Organism: Tigriopus japonicus; assembly: GCA_010645155.1. Lineage (NCBI taxonomy): Eukaryota > Metazoa > Arthropoda > Copepoda > Harpacticoida > Harpacticidae > Tigriopus > Tigriopus japonicus. The sequence continues at coordinate 6,879,778 of CM021316.1, read as the reverse complement.
TATCGTGCTAGTGGGTGCAGCACGGCTAGTTGTCAGTTTTGATTGCTGCTCTGGTCGTTGAAATTCACGAAGCATGACACTACTGTGGATTATTATACATCAGATTTTCTCGGAAAGCGAAAGTCATACAACTAATGTTAAAATGAAACATCTCTATTTGCAATTCAACTCTATTCAGGTTTGATTCACTGACAAGGATAAGTTCACCAACAAAGGAATCATAATGTTTTGATGCCATGAACTATATGAAAACCATCGTTTTTCACTTCATTCTTTCTGTTACGATGAGGCTCTACTGTTGTTGGTTGCCCTTGGCGCTCATTCAAGCATGCTATCTAAAAGAAGTCACCATCTAACACGAGCAACGCTACTAAACTGTTGGTTAAGACCGGGAAATAAATAAATTTCTTTTGCCACAACAGTCGTTCTTCTCCGGCCTTCAACTTTGACACTGAAACTAACCAAAGCTGCGGTTGAAGATGATAGGAGAGAGAGAACATCGCCAATCCTTGCGTATCAGATATTCCGATAACTCGTTCGAGCGAATAGTGTGTGTCCTTTCAATCTGATTGGTAACATTGCCGTCACTACGAGAGTGGCAACAACCTTCTCGCGAACTTTTCATGTTTCGATCCTCGATTCGTCAAGGTAAACGCCAGCCAGTCATTCGCCGCCAATCGTCCATTCAAGTTGAAGGTGGCCTCGCCTCACTCATGATATGTCAGTCACGTTCAATATGGGAAGTCAGCATAATCTATGGTTGCAATTAGGAGTGTTCCATCTTCTTGTGATGCTTATTGTGCCTGGAAACATTGTTTATGGTTTGCCATCAAGCTCAGTATCTCCCAACGAAAGTGCCATTATTTTGTCCTCGAGTCGATCTCCGCGTCTATTTACCAACCCTTTTGGGATTCTCGGACACCAATTGTGTGAGACGAATGTGCGGGGGAGAAATCTGACGGGGGTTTGTTTCAATGAAGTCGAGTGTTTTGTGCGAGGAGGCTCTTTTTCGGGCTATTGCTCTCCTTCCTCATTGTCTGGGGTGTGTTGTGCTTTCGTGAATACCATTTGTGATCGTACCCTGAATCATAAGGTGTCTTACTTCACCAATCCAGCATACCCTGCCTTTGACAGCGACCCCAATATATGCATGCAAACACTAAAGCTTCGCAAAGACACTTGTTGGGTAAGAAGCAAAAGCATCATGATTCATCAGTAAATCACTTCAAAGATGCCTCTTAAACAAGGGGCTTCCCTTAGTGGTGATGCCCCATCAAAGGGAGATATTTCCATGTAGGCGTTTGGACTATGAACCTTTACACATTGATTACAGAACATCTAAGCAGATTAAAATCTCAAGCGTGAAAGACTTCAAGGCTGATGCTTGGGGCATTAAACACTAGCTTTGTTCGTATTCCGGGTGTTTGGGTCGCATGTTAACGGACATAAGACATAAATTAGAGTACACTAAAGTCGAGTCAAATTAGCGGTCCTCGAATTTACTCAAGGTCCACTTGCTTTCCAAGACAACTGATGACCTTAGATTAGTATACTTGTGGTTTGTTTCTCAGGCTGGATTCTGGTATACTCTAATATACCTTAATGTCGTCAACATGCAACCTAAACTTTCCTCCAAAAATTTTGTAACGAAAATTGACAAAAAAAGTAATTTTAAGTTGTCTTGCTAAATCAAAAACAAATTGATGCCTTTGTAGTGCTTTTGAAATAAGTGATAATAATAAGAGATGATAACCAGGGACAGATACAAACGCAAATCAATTTAGTGACCAAAAGTAGTGCTAAAAATGTAAACATTTTCTTAAAAAGCGAAAAATGGAACTATGAGTTGTATATGTCACACTAACAAAGCATTGGATATTGGCTTCAACTGGCAGGTTTTTTTCAAGTTTTGAGTACAAGATTTATGAATTTTTTGTTACTAACCAATTCTAACCAAACTAAGCTGTCCCGAAGATTCACAAAACAGATTTCATTACCAAAGTCCAGAATTGAGTTTGTTTAATTCTTGGTTTCTTTGAATGAAAAAGGGGGAGCCAACTGCGAAAGAAAAGCCGATTTGTGGCAAGGCCATATAAAGAAAAATACTCTACGCTGTCTTTTGAATGTTGGTGGATAACATTCTAATCTCATATATGTTTTTATTCAATTATTTTGGTTGCAGATACTTTAATACTGTAACAGGGAATGGGAGCCCCTTTAAAGAAAGTTAATCTTTAAAGTTAATGCACACAATTAACATTTATATGAAATTTGATTTGCCAACAAATTACAAATACCTATCAAATACCTTTTACACCTTCTCTGAGTACTGAACAGCCCTGACTTTTGGGGTCCCTCCCAATATGACAACTCTCTCATTTGTGCTAGGTTCCTAGTGAAACATCTTTGGACTTGCTCGACCATCTTGAGGCATATTCAAGATAAGGCTGAACAATCGGCTTGTACATAAGTCGATGTACTTGCGATAGATTCAGCCACACCTTTGAAACGCCTTACCCACATTCAATTGGATATGCTCATCAAAATTTCCATCATCTTGGATGACAACTCTGACAAATCTTTGATCATTGAGTGGTACATCTAATTTGAAATCCTCATATGACATTGTGCGGAATTTCATCCCGTTTAAAGCCGTTATTCATGGCAACCCAAGAGTAGAATTTCCGTTACGGAAAGTGGAACCCCCTGGTAAAAGCAGTTCTTTCTTTTGGTCCTAGATTCTTACCCTCCCCTGGGAGAATGTAGCATTTTCTACCGGGAAAATATTAGTGACCACAAGCTTTACGGGGCCCATGTGGGAACAGGGGGTTTTGGGTGGGGAGAAGTAAGCGGGAGAAGTAAGTGGGAGAAGTAAGTGGGAGAAGAAAGTGGGTGAAGTAAGTGCGAGAAGGAAGCAGGAGAAGTGAGCATGATAAGTAGGGACAGGAACTTAAACGAAAAAAAAACTATTCGTCTTTTGAGCCTTTATTCGTCGCGAATTTTTTTTGTCTAATTTGCATATTATTCGTCTTTTTCAAGCTCTTTACGCGTTGTTTTCTAATTTCCACACAAAAAATAACTTCGAAGAAAGTTCAACGTCAAAGCTTCAGCCAAGGAAATAATTTGATTGTCAATTCCGGTTTTACAACAACAAAAAACAATCCACACTTAAAAATCAACTTGGACTCGTAGCATTGCCTGCCAGACACAGAAAAGAAAGATTACTGTTGGGTTTAAAAAGCTTTCTGGCCATGAGAACAATTGATGTATCTGTAATTCTGACTTTATGTATAACTCTACTGTATACACTCCTTTAAAGAGGCATTTTTTAACTTTTGTTTTTTCTTGACATTTGTACTACTGAATAATTCTTGCCCATTAGGTTATTCCTGTCTTGAATTTTCTAGATTTTGCCGTTTTTGCACAAGTAGACAAATGTTTCCGTCAATGAGGAGATACATTTTGTCTGTTTAGTGGAAGCAGTTTAAACGTCTTTTTTTGGTCTGTACGGACACTCAATTTGTCTCCTTTTTTATCATAGTTATGAGTAAGTAGTTTCATTTGCCTTTTGGCCAAATTGATTCGATTTTTTACGTCTTTTCAGTAAGTTTTTCTTCGTTTTTCCGTCTTCTGGGAACTTTTATTCGTTTTCTTTTGTTTAATTGGGCAATCTTGTTTGTCTTTTTTCGTCTAATAAGGCAATTATATTTGTCTTTTTTGGTCTAATTTGATAGTTTAATTCGTTTCGTTTAAACTTCCTGTCCTTAGTGATATGAGTGGAAAAAGTAGAATGAGGCTAGTCGCTTAACGATCCCTCCTCAGGGATAATGACAATATTTAGATTTTTTTGGGGGAAAATAAAGCTGATTGAATAGTCGATTCAAAATTCATTTAAGGTTAACGTGAAAAGCTACTCCATTACTTTCATTGAGTCAAGTTTTTGGCCGCAATACGATGCAAACTTTTTACTGTTTAAAATATTCTACATTGTGTGACAAAATTTGCAAAATTCTAAAGAAAACAGAGAACAAACATTGCTAAAATATTTATCTGTACACTTAATTCTACTCTTCAAAATGTTCCCAAGAACAATCCTGCAAGGCTAATCAAATTGAAAAGAGGACACGGTCAGAGTTGTGTTTGAAGTCGCTGTAAAGCAGCCTTCTAATCTCAATAAAATGTCCACGATTGATGGAAACTTTACCTGCCTCTTCTTTTTTGCTTCTTTCCACTTGTGCGTACATTGAATAACATTTTTTTAAAAATATTTCTCTCGTTTTGTTCCCACTTGCAATTCACAATGCAACTTACAGAGGACAACAGCAAAGGCCAATTCACTGGTCTTTCCTCTTAATTTACGAATCAAACACACACATGCACAAGTCCAATATTTTGTCCTTGTTTATCAATTACCTCTAAGTTGAGGCATGCCAGGATTGCCATCTCTACCGTGCAACCCTTGAACATCAAATAGGCCTGTAGTGTAAAAATATTTGTACAATCAGTTGTGGGAATCCTTTCACTTGAATGCGTAACAGAGAAAGAGATCAGCTTGTGAAGAGGAAACTCAATGAAATTTTGACTCTTTCCATCTATTTGCCCAAAATTCCTCTCTCTTTAATGTTCATGTCTGTGATAAGCCAGTAGTTCTTGAAAGGAGGTGCTCCTCTTCTCTCCTCTTGCTTCTTCAGTTTCAATCAAGTAGAGCTAGGTCAGTTGCAAGCTCTGGACGAGCTTCTTGAGGTCAAAAGATTAAACTATGAATGAGCCCGATTAAGAAGAGAGGAGACATGGTGTTCTGAATGGCTTTTTACGTTTGGATTGAAATACCCAAAGACATCATGGCATTTTGGAGTCACAATTCAATGAGGAACAACTTTACTTTTATTGTATTACATACGTTTAGGTCCAGGGAAAAAGTGATTTACCTAAAAACCTTAATAAACTAGTTGATCCAAATTCATAGACCATTTAGTTACTTGATAAATTCAAATTAATTAAAGATACAATTGTGAGCAACTGAGTTATTTGGATTTGAATGGTCCATTTTTGACACCAAAAAGCCGGAAAACGTTACATTTATAGCATAACACAATTTTCCAAAGATTTCAAATAAATTTTTAATGTTGCAATAGAAAACGACTTTTTTGAGTTTTAAAATTTTTGACACCAAAAAGCCGGAAAACGTTACATTTATAGCAAAACACAATTTTCCAAAGATTTCAAATAAATTATTAATGTTGCAATAGAAAACGACTTTTTTGAGTTTTAAAATTTTTGTCAAAATAGCTCAAAATGAAATAAAATCTCACCTAAGAAGCACTTAAGATATATTTCAGAAAAAAATCTTTTGCAAATTCAAAGGCACTCAAAGTTGGATGGAACTTAGACATTTTGAAAAATTCTGTTAATGTTTCAAGTTTTGATTTTCGTCCATTTTGATCATGATCTTTCAAGAAATCGTAAATTTTATTATGAATCTGTTAGACATATTTATTTGCAATCTTGGCGGAATGCAACACAAAGTGTACTGCAAAAAAAATATGAATTTATTCTAAAAATCTTGTTTTAAGTACATTTTTTAAGTGACATTACATATTTTTAGCTATTTTGACATGAACTTGTAACTTAAAAAAGTTCTTGCTTTTACGCAACATTGAAAAGTTATATGAAATCCTTGGGAATTTGTTTTCTTCATACAACTGTAGCGTTTTTTTTGTTTTTTGGGTTCAAAAATGTACCATTCAAACCCAAATAACTCAGCACCCGCTAAATGTATTTTCATTCAATTTGAATTCAATTTGTAACTAAATACTCTCTAGATATAAGGCAAGCAGTTGAAGCGTAGGGGTTGAGCATTGGCCAACTACCCACAACATCCCTGGTTCAAATCACGGGCTTGCCTGGTTCTAGTGGCCTGTCACGGTGTTCTGAATGGCGTTTTAGGTTTGAATCAAAATACCCAAAGACACCATGACACTTTTTGGACCCACAATTCAATGGGGAACAGCTTTACGTTTATTGTATTATATAAGATTAGGTCCAGGGAAAAAGTTATATACCTAAAAACCTATTAAATATAACATTTTTTATCAAACTATTTAATCCATTTTTAGAGACCATTTAGTTACCTGATGAATTCAAATTGAATAAAAATTCATTTAGCAGTAACTGAGTTATTTGACTTTGAATGGTCCATTTTTGACCCCAAAAAGCCGAAAAACGCTAGTTATATGAAAAAAACAAATTCCCAAAGATTTCACATAGCTTTTCAATATTGCAAAAAAAAATGTTTTTTTTTTTTACTTTTGGAACTTATGTCAAAATAGCTCAAAATAAGAAGAAATATCACTTAAAAGGTATTTAAAATACATTTTCCAAAAAAAAACTTTTGCAGTATCAAAGACACTCAAAGTTGGGTAATAATTTAAAGTTTTGAAGAACTCGGTTAATGTTTCAAGTTTCGATATTAGTCCATTTTGAACATGGTCCTTCTAGAAATCGTAATTTTGGATATGACTCTGTTAGACATTTTTATTTGTAATTTTGGCACAACACGCATCATAGCAAACCCTAAATTGTTATGAAAATAACTTTCCAAAACTCTTATTTAAGTGCATTTTAAGTGATATTTTTTCATATTTTGAGCTATTTTGACATAAGTTCCAATACTGAAAAAAAATCACTTATTTTTGCAATATTGAAAAGCTATGTGAAATCTTTGGGAATTTGTTTTTTCATATAACTGTAGCGTTTTTCGGCTTTTTGGGGTCAAAAATGGACCATTCTAAGTCAAATAACTCAGCTGTTGCTGTATGAATTTTTATTCAATTTGAATTCATTAGGTAACTAAATGGTTTCTAAATATGGATTAAATAGTTTGTTGAAAAATGTTATATTTAATAGGTTTTTAAGTATATAACTTTTTCCCTGGACCTAATCTTAAATAATACAAGAAAAGTAAAGTTGTTCCCCATTGAATTATGGGTCCAAAAAGTGCCATGGTGTCTTTGGGTATTTTGATTCAAACCTAAAAAGCCATTCGGAACACCGTGCTGTGGTATTAAGTTACATGGAGTAATCACGGCTTTTGATGACTTAAAGGGGCAAACCTGGGGAACCATTCTGACCACTGTGCAAGGGTTTCACTTACTGTAACGGAAAACTCCGTCTTTTACCTGGGTTCTTTCTACTCGGGCCTGAAAAAGAGTCGAATCGGAGAGAAAGTTGATTTCGGGCAACTCTAAACCACCAAGTCAACCAGATTTCTTGCCTCTTAAGCTGTTGCCACCTAGGTCAGGTGGGCAAGTGCCAGAGGCGTCGGTGGAGCGAGGAAGAGGAGCAGGCCGCTCCTACACCTCCATCTCTGACACCTGCACCACCTTCCCGAGGTGGCAACAACTCACTCGGAAGAGAATCTGGTTGACTAAGTGGTTCCGAGTTACCCTCAACCAACTTTCTCTCCTCCTCTCCCCTTACTCAGCCCCTGGT
>CM021316.1:6847321-6869027 GCA_010645155.1 Tigriopus japonicus | reverse complement strand
ATTGAAGATTTACCTCTTGTGAGCAGATGATATTTTTGTTGCCAGACAAACTTGGTCTAAGCTAGAGCTCTAGTCTAAGCTATGATTTAATTAGACAAGGTATGTTGGTTGACCCCAGAATACATGGAAAATAAGCATCAAGAGCGAGTAACATGACAAAAATGATGTATCTTTTAAAGCCAAGATGTGTCACATCGAAATTTGTTATCTTTTATGCGCATATGATCACATAACATAGAAATATGAGTATGAGCAACATCTTCAGTTTCCAAATAATTGGATTTTGACAAGTTTCTCGCTCTTGACGTCCATTTTTGACACGTGCAGCGGTCGCTCAACATATCTTGTCTAATTAAACCATACCTTCGAACTAGTTTGTCTCACAGCAAAATTTGTAAAATAACATCTGCTCACTAGAGAACAACTTTTATTTCGATTTAGGGCAAAAATCCGGAAATCGTGCAATTTCACGAATTACAGGCCCAGTCTACCTACAGTCTGGATACCCCACGAGCCTTTTCGTGGTTTCACCAATGATCTAGACGTCCATACTTGGATGTACTTTCTCAATCCTTCCCGTATGGCAGGATCATACGCTCGTATAAGTGTTCTTTTAATCTGATAAAAAATCCATGCCTGAACGGATGATGGCAAAAAGAAATTTACAGAACCTTAAATTATAGCAAGATCTTCCAGAAGAGTCGGCAGGCCAATTGTAGACTTCAGCAATTTTGGTATATTTACCGGCACGGTGGTTAGTTATGCTGTTCGAAAGTCTTTGCTCAAATGCCAAGACTTCTAATGGCGAATTTTTATGACGTATTATCACAATGAACATATTTTATAATGGTGTGCATTTCAAATGAGATCAAATAACAAAATTAAATCGCTTAAAACCTTAAAAGCAACATATTTTCCAAAATCATATGAATAGTTATAAAAAGGTTTTTTTATCTATGAATAAAATAATTATTCTATTCGAGCAGGCCAAGAATTTCGGGCAGGAATTGAGTTTGATCAAAACTTCCCGGCCATTGATGAAGAAGTCCACTTTGCAGAAGTTTTCACCATTTTTGGACAAGTGGGGTATTCTTCGAATTGGCGGGCGATTAGCCTCAAAATAGCCTTTGAAATGGATGGTTACTTATGGCTTTTCCAATTTACATGTGTATGACTAGTGTACTGTACGAATAAAAATAATATTTTGTGTACCTTGATTTTTTCCTTTTCGTTCGCAGGTTAGACTAGATTATGAAGATTTTGAGTTGAAATCTATGCCCGATGGGGCTTGTATTGAAGATGGCTTCAGTATAGTGAAAAATGCAGATGGTCCCAGTGGACGAATATGTGGGAATAAAAAAGGGTTTTCTCAAATAGTCAAAGTGGACCCGGATTCCTCCATTGAAATGGCCATGATAGTTCAATCCCAAAGACATCGATGGAACATCAAAATCACCCAAGTCTCTTGCGAGTCGGTACGTTTGCATTTCAGTTCGAATCTAAACCAGAAAAATGATTTCATCCAACTAACGACAATCATCTTTGAATTTTAGGTCAGTGTTTTAAAGCAATTTGATAATTGTGGCCAAACTGGAGCTGATGGGTTCTTAAAACGGAAGCGAGCACTAAAAAATCTGAGATATAATGATGTTGGGACCAAACAATCCAAAAAGAGGCAATTCAAGTCGAGAAGACGATTTACCCCGAGGTTCAATCTCGTAGAGCTTTATAACAAATTGACAAATAACTCAGAATGCCCTTTTTCTGAGAACGATCAACATGGATTAGATCGTCGGCGTAAAATAGAGGAAAATGACCCAGATCACGATGACGTTTTGCAATTGAATTCCAATGGAGTTGGACATGTGATTGAAAGAAAACTCCAAGAGGAGTTGTTTCGTCCATCATTTTCTGCTCGCAATGTGTTTTGCGAATCGAAATTTCGCAATGAGAAGTTCCTAGGTCCGAGCTTCAAGATCATTGATGGGACAGAGGCCCCAGTTCATGCCTTTCCTTGGGTGGTGTCTCTTAATTACAATGGAGAGCATTTCTGTGGTGGCAGTCTTCTCAACGAAGATACCGTACTCACAGCAGCTCACTGCATGGATTTTGGAGAAATAGTCAACTTCCAAGGAAACCTATTAGTAAGATATATTTGTTTAAGAAAGTCAATATCGTTAGTTTGGCTTATCCTCCACTATATAACGTAAAATGATGGATTTTGGTAGAGACTATAATAAGAGAATGGTAATGGTTATCAAATTTTACATGTTTGTGATTAGGCCATTCTCCTGGTTCCAATTACAATCAACTTCGGATATAAGGGACCCGGATATAAGGGATTTTCGCTTATAAGGGACAATTTTGGAAGGTCCGGATGATCGATTTCCATGCAATTTCGGTGGGATATAAGGGACAGTCGGATATAAGGGACGAATTTCGGTGGTCCCGCCGGGTCCCTTACGTATATCCGAAGTTGACTGTATGTGATTGGTTTTCAGGCAGACCTCAAATATTCTGAGTAAGGCGTCATCCTGTCTACACCATTTAAGAAATTCACACAAACACTGTTGCTTCATTATTTTCCGCTATACTTTGACTTCAACATAAGTTCAGTCACTTCTGCAGTTTTACCCTTTGCATTTAACGTCCCAAATAATTGCTCTTGGAGACTGTTATCTTATAAAACTACTTTTACTTTTCTGAAATGTGACACCCTTTTGTTTGTGTGAAGAAAAGATTGCAGGGTGTCAATCAGTGGACCGTCCATCATCTTTTTATTCAAACTTACAAATGTTGGCCAATGTGCAACATGGACATGGCAATGTGAACACCCTGTATTTCTATGACAAGTGAAACGAACGTAGGCAAAAAGGGTCCAAATTTGCAAACACTGTTTAGATTACCACTTCAAATTTAAAAAAAACCTTCACACAAACTTGAAATGTCAAATACTGATCAGAAGTTTAAAAATGATTCCACTTTTGCGAAAAGTGGAAGCAACAACTACCACCTGGCATCACTAGGTTTTTAATGGTCATTTAAAAGGACCATTGAGATGTACAAGATCAAGGATGGCTCTACATTTCAAGGTCAAAGGATATGCAGCTTGAGGCTGACACCGGCAATTTAAGTCACACAATGACTGCCTTTGATTCAACAAATTTTGATTATTTTTTCTAAAAACATTTGTTTTTGAGTGAATGGTGGAACATAACAACATTTTAACAATGGAAAATAACCAGAGAAATGACGTGTGTTGAAATGAATGGTTGTATTTTATAAAATTTTATGGAGAGCAAAAATTCATGTTATAGAGTCTCGCAATTCAAAACGTGGAGTGTTCGCCAGTGATGGCGTATGAATAAAAGCCATTTTCTGCCACCTGGCAGAAATTGGTGGCAGAAAATGGCTTTTATTCGTGCGAAAAAAGTGGCAGAAAATGGCAGAAATTAATTTTTCAAGAAACCTATATAAATCAATATATTCAATACTTAAAGGGATATATTTGGCACTCTTGATGTCTAACTATGGCCTTACCATCCCTCCAAAAGCTCATTGCATCGAAGAAGGAAGACACAAGTTGTGTGAAATCGAACTCCTCAATTCGTTTTTGAATTTCCCTCGAAGTCAGGGTGGCCAAATTGAGCACTCTGATTTCGTCTTAAATATACACCGAGATTTAGAACTTGAATGCAATTGAATTCTGTAATGCTCGGTCAGTATTTGAATACAATAGATGAGAACTGTTGGTTTTTTAAATGTTTAAATATCGTAAATGCAAAACGTTTTTAAAATTTGAATACCAAGGCCTAAGGTATATTCTTCAAATCCAATTACAACACAGTCTTATAAGGATCATTTGAAGAAAAATAATTGTTATTTTTAAGTCAAGTTCCTTTACTCAAATTTAAAATTAAATTAAACACTGACTTTCTTAGCTTTTACAATTGCAATATGTTTGATGTATAAATTAGGACTTAACATTCCGTTTTAAAAGAGTCTGATTTGCTGATGCTTGCTTGCTATAAACCGAATTAGTTTAATAGCTATTTCTTTTAACCGGGTTACATTCTACCAGGGGCTGAGTAAGGGGAGAGGAGGAGAGAAAGTTGGTTGAGGCTAACTCGGAACCACTTAGTCAACCAGATTCTCTTCCGAGTGAGTTGTTGCCACCTCGGGAAGGTGGTGCAGGTGTCAGAGGTGGAGGTGTAGGAGCGGCCTGCTCCTCTTCCTCGCTCCACCGACGCCTCTGGCACTTGCCCACCTGACCTAGGTGGCAACAGCTTAAGAGGCAAGAAATCTGGTTGACTTGGTGGTTTAGAGTTGCCCGAAATCAACTGTCTCTCCGAATCGACTCTTTCTCAGGCCCGAGTAGACATAGTGGACATTTTATTGAGATTAGAAGGCTGCTTTACAGGGACTTCAAACACAACTCTGACCGTGTCTGTCCTCTTTTCAATTTGATTAGCCTTGCAGGATTGTTCTTGGGAACATTTTGAAGAGTAGAATTAAGTGTAAAGATAAATATTTTAGCAATGTTTGTTCTCTGTTTTCTTTAGAATTTTGCAAATTTTGTCACACAATGTAGAATATTTTAAACAGTAAAAAATTTGCATCGTATTGCGTACAAAAACTTGACTCAATGAAAGTAATGGAGTAGCTTTTCACGTCAACCTTAAATGAATTTTGAATCGACAATTCAGTCAGCTTTATTTTCCCCCCAAAAAAATCTAAATATTGCCATTATCCCTGAAGAAGGATAGTTAAACGACTAGCCTCATTCTACTTTTTCCACTCATACCACTAAGGACGGGAAGTTTAGACGAATAAAACTATCAAATTAGACCAAAAAAGACAAATATAATTGCCTTATTAGACAAAAAAAGACAAATAAGATTGCCCAATTAAACAAAAGAAAACGAATAAAAGTTCGAAGAAGACGAAAAAACGAAGAAAAACTCACTAAAAAGACATAAAAAATCGAATAAATTTGCCCAAAAGGCGAATGAAACTACTCACTCATAAATAGAGCCCGGGAAAAAATGTTGGAAAAACATCCAAAAAATGTCATCAAAATGTCAGGAAAGGGCAAAAAATGTTGAAATATAGGGCAAAAAGGGCAAAAAATGTTGAAATTTAGAGCAAAAAGAGCAAAAAAATGTTAAAAATTAGGGCAAAAAGTCAACGAAATGTGAGAAATGGGACTAGATGCGTGGAGGACTTGAGAAGACTACTTAAGACAGGGTGACCAGACATCTGAAGGAAATAATGCCGTCAAAACTCTAGCTTAAAAAACGGGAGGTTGCACTTCACCTAGCGGGGTGTTTTTATAAGCTAGACGTCAAAACAGTTTATGTTATAAGTCAGATAGCTCATTCATCAGACCCTTTGAAAGGCAATAGATATTAAAGTCTGAGTAAATAATGAAAACAGTGCCAACTTAAAACATAATTTACTCTACACATAGCTATTTAGCCCACGTAAAATAATCATGGAAACAAGGGTCACAAAGTTTCTGATGTGAACTTTTTCACAATAACAAAAAGAAACTTTAAGGGCACTTTTTCCCCTCTCCAAAGATTTTAATTGATTGGCATCATAAAATGTGAAGCTGAACAATGACAATTTTAGCGGGAAATTTTGGCGGGAAATTTCAATCAAGCCTTCCTTTGATTAATTGGTCCCTCAGAACCGGTTTTGGGATGACATTTTTGAGCAAAAAGTACAAAAAATGTTAAGAAAATGTTGAAATTTTCCAAAAAAATGTCAAATAAAATTAAAATGTTATATTCACGTAAAATTGGCAAAAAATGTAAAAAAATATTTTTATGTTAAAAAAAATTTCCCTAGCCCTACTCATAACTATGATAAAAAAGGAGACAAATTGAGTGCCTGTACAGACCGAAAAAGACGTTTAAACTGCTTTTACTGAACAAACAAAATGTATCTCCTTATTGACGGAAAAATTGTCTACTTGTGCAAAAACGGCAAAATCTAGAAAATTTAAAACAGGAATAACCTAATGGGCAAGAATTATTCAGTGGTACATATGTCAAGTAAAAACAAAAGTTAGAAAATGCCTCCTCTAAGGAGAGTATACAGTAGAGTTATACATAAAGTGAGAATTACAGATACATCAATTGTTCTCATGGCCAGAAAGTTTTTTAAACCCAACAGTAATCTTTCTTTTCTGTGTCTGGCGGGCAATGCTACGAGTCCAAGTTGATTTTTAAGTGTGGATTGTTTTTGTTGGTGCAAAACCGGAATTGACAATCAATCAATCAATTTATTTCCTCGGCTGAAGCTTTGACGTTGAACTTTCTTCGAAGTTATTTTTTGCGTGGAAATTAGAAAACAACGCGTAAAGGGCTTGAAAAAGACGAATAATATGCAAATTAGACGAAAAAAAATTCGCGACGAATAAAGGTTCAGAATACGAATAGTTTTTTTTCGTTTCAAGTTCCTGTCCCTACATATCATGCTCACTTCTCCCGCTTCCTTCTCGCACTTACTTCTCGCACTTACTTCTCCCGCTTACTTCTCCCACTTACTTCTACTACTTACTTCTCCCACTTACTTCTCCCACTTACTTCTCCCACTTACTTCTCCCACTTACTTCTCCCACTTACTTCTCCCCACCCAAAACCCCCTGTTCCCACATGGGCCCCGTAAAGCTTGTTGTCATTAATATTTTCCCGGTAGAAAATGCTACATTCTCCCAGGGGAGGGTAAGAATCCAGAACCAAAAGAAAGTACTGCTTATACCAGGGGGTTCCACTTTCCGTAACGGAAAATGCATTACTTTAGAACCAAATACACAAAATTTGAAACCTTGTCCCAAACAAGTCATTTTCGTTTTCTTTTAAAAGAAATCGATATTGGGGCTTTACAGAAAGTTGTTAACAAATACTTTCTGGGACACAATTCATGTTTTAATTCGTTTAATGAATTGCTTTATTAATAAATGAACATCAAGCATTCTATAAAAAAGGGATAATCTTATTCTTATATCCCACTTCAACACTATCTAATATTTAAGTGACTTTGAACTGCAAGATAAATATTTTCCTCAATATGATAATTATATTATCAATATGAAATATGATAAAAGTATATCATTGGAGTTTTTGATTATTTCACATAAACTTTCGTCATATTTTCAATTGAAGTTCTTATGTCAGCCTGAATTATTATCACTATATGGCACAAGAAAAGAATGACGATTTTAAACCAGGGAATCTTATGTAAAAACGTGTTTTCAAATGCAATGTGTATTTCTAGTTATTTTACCAATAGCAATGATGTTTACATTACATTTTGAGTTAGTAGTTGTTACTCACAAGTATTTGTGTAATCTTTAATTATATTTGATGGTTCCAGGATAACTCGGTACATGGGATAACTCAACACTGGATAACTGGGTACCGCGGAAAACTCGGTACACCGGAAAACTGGGTACAGCAGAAAACTCGGTACAGGAAGATTCAGCACAAGATAACTCGATACACCGGATAACTGGGTACAGTGGAAAACTCGGTACAGGAAGATTCAGTACAAGATAATTGGGTACACCGGATAACTAGGTACAGTGGAAAACTCGATACAGGAAGATTTATTACAAGATAACTGGTACACCGATTAAGTGGGTACACTGGATGAGTGGGCAAACCAGATAAGAGGGTACACCAAATTATCTGTATCATTCATTATTGACCAATTTGTCGTGGCACCATTCTATAAACCGTCTTTAGACCCCTCAATTGTGAAAAGTTTAATCTAAGACTTGGCTTGTTTATCACATCAATCTTTGAGGCAAAACCTGAAGGATATATTTTCAATGCGTTCAAAAACGTTTTGAGAACAGCAATTTAACATAGTTGCCTTCAGTCTATTTCAAACAATCTTTTTCTAACATCCATCATCCTGACACTCACTTTTCCATTTTTACCAGTTTTCCCATCCTGTTTATGCAGTTATCCAAAGCACCCAATTATCCGGTGTACCCAGTTATCTTGCACTGAATCTTCCTGTACCTAGTTTTCCGCTGTACCCAGTTATCTTGTGCTGAATCTTCCTGTACGAAGTTTTCCACTGTACCCAGTTTTTCGGTGTACCGAGTTTTCCACTGTACCCAGTTTCCGGGTGTACCGAGTTTTCCACTGTACCCAGTTTCCCGGTGTACCGAGTTTTCCGCGGTACCCAGTTATCTTGTGTTGAGTTATCCCATGTACCGAGTTATCCTGGAACCATATTTGACTGTTTTAATCTCAATCTACAAAAGCAGATTTGTAGTCGAGCATCAGTCTATGCGTACTTTCGTCTATTGGCGGCCATTTTCTACCATTTTCTGCCATTTTCTGCCACTTATAAAACTTACATAAAGAGTGAATGAACTTATTACATAGACCGGGACTCTTAGTACTGCGAACACCAGCGATGGTGAAAAACCCATCAAATTTATATTTCAAAATCCAACAAATCAGGCCATGGAATGTTTTTATGTGTTTGAGCTTTTGCCAAGAAACTTAACAAGCATTTTTTTTCTACATCACAAAAATATATGAGAATTTCTCATTTCTCTATTGTTCTGATTGATGTGCATTAGAGCTTAAAACAAATTGCAAGTGCTAAGTTTCGAAATATTTTTCATGAATACTTCCTTAAATGATAAAAGTGAAAAAAACCTAGATGTATGCATATTTAAAAGATAATCCAAAAGAAAGAAAGTTTCCTTTCAAAAATTGCATCATTTGAAACATTGATTACAATTAGTGATGTGTTTCGAACCGGGAGTGCTGCCAGTTTTGACTAAGAAGTTTATCGCTGTTAAAAAGGGCAGGTTGTATTGAACTTTTTGAAAAGACCTGAACAGGAACCAATTTGGCAACACTCGAACTAGTTCAATTTCGAGTTCTATCGGTATTCATCGATATTCTATCGGCCACTTATGGATTTCGAGTTGGCAGTGCCGCCATATTTTACGGTAGATAAGGTCTTTTGCCTGTTGAAAAGTTTAGTTGTGGTCAGATTTTTGATCCTAAGAACCAAAATGGCAAAACTCTGCCAAAAATCCAACTCTTAACACATCAGTAACCAAAACGCCCTCACCCTGTGAACATAAGATGTACAAGAAAGCGCAGCGCAAGCTCGGAGCGCAAAAAAACTTGACGTGAATTTATTCACATTTGGAACAGTAGTACACTTATCAGGAGAAAAGTTGAAATTACACCGCAAAGTTCAAAGTACAAGTAGCATTCGGTATTTCCAAAGTTATTTACGCCGAAACTTGGTAGAATTTCAGTCTGATTCGACTTTCAACCTCTCATGGTACTGCGCCATCTAACGTTAGACAATTGAACTAATTGAGGACACCAAGAAAAGTAAACAAGCTCTACATGGTCTAATCCGAGTTTGGCTGAACATAGCCACTGTGGAACTCTGAATGGTTGCATTCGTTGGCTCAAGGTATTGATGCCATAGAACAGAGAAAAATATCAGCGGAGACCTTGCATTGACAGACCCATCTTGAGTTGATTTCCCGCATGGTTGCCGGGACATAATCCTTACTGCCACTTTTTGGCCTCATGTCAACTTTTTTTCTTTGATGGCTATAATGTTTTCGAAAAGGATCATTTCTCAAAAATGCGTGCAATTTAAGCTAAATGATGCCACTCAAAATAAGATTATTGTCAAGGAAAAGGAAATAAGATTTTGCCAAAAAAGTTGCATCGTAGATCTCGCCCTGGCAACCATGCTGGAAATCAACGTTAGATGGGTCTGGCGGCGCAATATTTCGTCTACGCTGATGTTTTTCTCGGTTCATTAGCTAGTAGTGATGTGACTTGGTACTTGGGCAAGCCATTTTTACGTGAGGTCGTAAGCTCGGGTCGCCAACTAACCTTTGTGGAATCGTATTCCCCTTTGTGTACCAATCTTCATATCCAGATTTTTCATTAAATATTACCGAAAGCCGTCATAAGTTTTGAAACTTCGGAGCAGGGGAACAAACCAAACTCAAATTTGTGTTTGCTTACAGACGTGAGCAAGGAACAAAATCTTTATTGCGAGACCTTACCTTGCAACCTCCCGTAAAAAAACTTACCCAAGCCTAAATTTCACTTTACCACAATTAGCACATTAGCAATGATTGTCGGATATCGGAAGAATCTGAAATTTTGGGCCCTTGAACAAAGACTAGGATGAAACAAAAGCTTTTCTCAACGTTTCTTTGGCTCTACCTAGAAGAATTCGTCCGAAACCTTTAAAATCGTTCCTTTGGGACCCGTTGTGATGTGGGTTGGTTTGAAGATGAGGAGTCACCAAAGTAAATTTGGTTGTGGAACGAACCTCTGTTCCAAGTCACTCAGAGAGCAACTTGCGGGATTTTAGTCTATAAGAGTCTCACGATTCAAAACGTGGAGTGTCACAAAGAGACCCTGTCTATGTAGTAACTTCTTTCGCTTTTTATGCAAGTTTTATCAGTGTTTGGTATTTCTTTTTCATTTAATTCTAGAGCCATTTATTCTAACTTCAAAAGTTGTGTTCTTGTAATGCACCAAAATTGCATTGGTTTGTCACAACGGTGTCCAAAAGTCCACATGTCTGAAAGCTTCCCCAACTCCTTTTTGAATGTCTGAAATTGGTCGCTCTGATTTCGTTGACCAGACGACTCCTTGGTCAGGACCAGACTCGTTGACTCTTGCCTTCTCCTTTTCCCCTTTTTCTCCTTCCTCATATGTAGAGGGTGATTTTGAACCTGAAGTTGACATTTTAAATCTGTAATAACTTTAAAATGAGGCAAAAATCTTGATGTCCTTGAAATTTAAGACTGTTTTTTTTACAACAATTAACAACTTGCTGTTAGCTGCTGCCAATTTTAAATCACTGAGGATGTACGAGAGGCATTCAAACTTAGCAAAGTGAAGGGCATATTTTCGGAATTTCTCTACTTTCCATTACAGGAAATGTTATAAATGCCGCTGGAGGTCGCTTTTTTCGACTCTCAATAGTTTGGGGATGGGCCGAAAGGCCTGAAGCTTCGGAGCGCTTCACGCTAATGCTCTCGTTCGTCCTGAGACCTGAAACGCCTTTTTCAGGACCTTCATAAAAGTTTTAGCGGATTTACTCTGGGAAGATGGTCAGAATGTACGAAATTATGCTGAGTTAAAATTTCCTTTAAGCGAAACTCCACCGTCTCGTTTGAAGAGGTTGACCTCACGAAAGTGGACAGTGGGAATCGAGACCACCACACATTAGCAATAATTGCCGGATGTAATAATGCGTAAAACAATCAAAAATAACAAAATTTAATGTCTTTCTTACACGTTTTAAATCTTATGGGGGTGGAAGAATTGAATACATTAAAATGACAAAAATGATCTCGAAAGCTGAGTTTTGGAATTGAGCTCAAACACGAAGAAGTATTTCGGCAAAAGCACATATAAGTTTTGTTACATTTTGAACTTTTCCTCAATAAACCTACTAAACCAATCATTTGAAATTGCAGGTTTACTTAGGAGAACACGACGTGTCTCTTACCAACGAAACCGAGTTCACCACAACCAGGCGAGTTTCTCGGGTGATTGTGCACCATACTTATTTTGCCAGCCCAGGATCCAGGGGTGACATTGCCATTCTGAAATTGGATCGAAGTGTGCCCTTTAACCGAGCCATTGGACCGGTTTGTCTTCCAATCGACTCAAGTTCCTTCGAGCAAATGCTGGGCATTTCTGCGGGCTGGGGAGTCACTGAGGACGGAGTGGCTTCAGATGTCTTACGTCAGGCAAGTTTAAACCAAGAAACGTGCCTTTTGAAGAAGAAGAAAGCGTTTTTATTTTTCATATAATTTTTTAGGTTGAGCTCAATATTATATTGAATACTATGTGCCAAGAAAATTTCCAGGCCCTTGGTGTTGACATCCTTCCAGAAATGATGTGCACCTTTAAAGGCCCAAGCGGGAGCGAATCAATATGCAGTGGGGATTCTGGCGGACCCCTCATGGTTCGACAAAATGATAAGTTCGTTGTTGTTGGGCTTGTCAGCTTTTCTGCGTCCGATTGCAGTGCCCCATTTCCATCAGTGTTTTCAAGGGTCACCTCATATTTGGACTGGATCGCTGTGGCTTTGTCCATATAGCTTATTATGGATTAAATATTTTAACCTAAACTTTGACCTTGAATTAAGCCTTTAGTTTGCGACATACAAATTGTAAATCAGTCAAGCATATGTACAAATATCGAAATTTGAAAATTAGGGTTCTAGTAGCGCAAAGACAATTCTATTAATTTTAGCTGATAGGCTTTGAGGGCAAAGCTCGATAGTTGACTTGCTAGTTTACTTCAGAGTGTGCTTGTCTGGTTTTCTCCATCGATTTGGCTTTTCTCAAATGTGATGGTCTGTTTCGATCTTGAAATTCCCGAATAGCTATGATCGTTCACTCGCCCACTTTCAAAGCCATCACCTCCTGATTTAAGCTACCACATTTTTCATTTTGTCTCTTCCTCGTACCCTTTTCCAACCCCGCGCCCAACAGGTCAAGCGGTGTGCAATTTTTAACAGCGAATTAAAAAACACTGAAAGGAAGTTCGCTGGAGTTCTTTTGATTGGCATTGAAGTGTTTAAATGGGAATGCTTCAACGACGCCGGAGAACTTCCCTCCTTCTCTTCCTCCTTCCTTCCTCCTTCCTTGCTCCTTCACTCTTCCAGTCATGCTTCTCGTTGATCAAACTTCATGTTAAGATCAAATAGTGGAAAGGTTTAATTGAAGTTTACTTGAAGTCAATGCTACTAGCACACCTTTGCACACGCTTGGCATATCAGCTTTTATGTTTTGTGTTTGGAGATACCTGCTTCATCAATTGATATATATCTTTTGTTTTTTTTAGGCTCTCAGGCTTCTTGACAGTGATGGCAAATATTGGCTTTTCCTGAATTTCCGCCATTTTCTACCACAAGTGGCAGAAAATGGCAGAAAGTGGCTCAAAATGGCAGAAAGTGGCAGAAAATGGCAGAAAATGGCAGAAAGTGGCAGAAAATGGCAGAAAGTGGCACAAAATGGCACAAAATGGCAGAAAATGGCAGAAAGTAGCAGAAAATGGCCGCTAATAGACAAAAGTACGCATAGACTGATGTTCAACTCCAAATCTGCTTTTGCAGAATAAGATTAAAAGAGTCAAATATAATTGAAGATTACACAAATACTTGAGAGAAACAACTACTAACTCAAAATTAAATGTTAAAATCATTGTTGTTGCTAAAATAACTAGAAATACACATTGCATTTGAAAACACGTCTTTACATAAGATATTCCCTGGTTTAAAATCGTCATTCTTTTCTTGTGCCATAAAGTGATAATAATTCAGGCTGTGATAAGAACTTCAATTGAAAATATGACGAAAGTTTATGTGAAATAATCAAAAACTCCAATGATATACTTTTATCATATTTCATATTGATAATATAATGATCATATTGGAAAAAATATTTATTTTGCAGTTCAAAGTCACTGAAATATTAGATAGTGTTGAAGTGGGATATAAGAATAAGATTATCCCTATTTTCTAAAATGCTTGATGTTTATTAATTAAAAGCGTAATTAATTAAACGAGTTAAAACATGAATTGTGTCCCAGAAAGTATTTGTTACAACTTTCTGTAAAGCCCCAATATCGATTTCTTTTAAAAGAAAACGAAAATGACTTGTTTGGGACTAGGTTTCAAATTTTGTTTATTTGGTTTTAAAGTAATGCATTTAAAACTAATTCGGTTTATAGCAAGCAAGCATCTGCAAATAAGACTTAGGAAAAACGGAACGTTAAGTCGTAATTTATACATCAAACATATTGCAATTGTAAAAGCTAAGAAAGTCAGTGCTTAATTTTATTCTATATTTGAGTAAAGGAACTTGACTTAAAAATAACAATTATTTTTCTTCAAATGATCCTTGTAAGACTGTGTTGTAATTGGATTTGAAGAATATACCTTAGGCATTAGGTTTAGGTATTCAAATTTTAAAAACGTTTTGCATTTACGATATCTAAACATTTTAAAAACCAACACTTCTTAGCTATTGTGTTTCAATAGTGGTAATGGTGACGATGTGAGGTCCGGTCGAAATTGCGAACCAGTGTTACCAGAACTTTCCGAACCAATTATGCCAAAATATATCCAAAAGCAGGTCAGACTCGGCTAGATGGAAACAAATTGTTACTGTCATGCTTTGGCATTTCAGCAAACAAATTTGAAAACCAAAGTAGTAATGATTTAAAGCCAATCAGATGTTCTTCATGTAATACTTTACTTGCAAGAATGAATTTCAGATCAAAACAGTTGTTTGAACAATGAGAATTTTCCTTTGGACAATAATTTAAGACGTTTTTCTTTTTGTTTTGAAAGTGGAACATATTTAAAATGTAAGGTATGTGTTTTCCGTAAGTTGACATTGGCCATTTTTTAACTTGAAACTACTGATTTTGAAATATCTGACAACGCTGCTTTGTTGTTCTTTTGACCGGACCTCACATCGTCACCATTACCAGAAAGGCAAAGAATAGGTTTGGTCTTTTAGAGGAGGTCCAAAAAGAAGAGGAAATCTAAATCCCAGCCAAATTCTACCCACCTTTGTCCTTCTCATAGGACAAGTCTTGACACATTTTTCTCATTCTACATTAATACCAGGACCAAAAGGAGATTTTTAAAACCGCAGAATTCCACTAAATAAGATGACCTGTGTAGCCTTTTCTTCATTCAAAAGCAATTTTTCAAAAATCTGTGTTTTAAGTGGGTTTTATCAAGGATTTCTTAATACTGGATCCGCATCGGAAAAAGTCTCAAAGTGTGCGTCATTCAGGCAACCCAAGCAAATTCTCATTGGGCAGGATTGGCCACATCTGCCATTCAAAAGGTGACAAGATCTTTGACCAGCAGACAGTATGATTTTTTCTTATGACAGAACAACACCTTTTTATAATTTGAGTATTAAGTTCCTTCTGCTATTCATAAGCTCATAGCAGGTTTCTATTATTTGAAGAAATGACTTGAGCCTCAATTTTTTTGCAAGATCCAAATCACAGTTATAGAAAGCCTACAATTTGCAGTCACCCTTGTTTGTTTTGCCAGTTGCTTCTCACTCACAACATTTGAAACGTCTTGAAAAATCATCTTGAAATGTGATAAATTCATCTGTGCAATGCTTTTTAAGTGTGTTTTTTAAAGTCACATTCAGTTCATTTGACTAATGGAAATACTCCTTCATCTGATATAGTGCTACAGCCTATGGTTAATGGCACACCCACCTTTGATAGTACAACAGCTTTAGTGACATGAGTAACTTCTCACCCAAAGTTATTTTGGGAATCAATCAAATCTCAACTACTAATAGATTGTTCATGGTGTGTAAGTTCATCTTGATGGTGGGGCTTGTTCTGTTGGTGATTGAGCCACATACCAAACGTCCATATACTTTTTCTAAATGTGAATGAACCAAGCAAGTAAGATAAATCTTAATGTTTGCATTGTGTGAGGCTTAATTCTGGGCATCTTTTAAGCTCAAAACAGAATATTTTTCTTAGCATATATTTGCCCAAATTTCAACACAAATGTATTTGGTCCATTGATCAAGTCACCAAAGAAAGAATTTTTATTTAATAGTCATTCTTGTAGTGCTTTCCATCCATCACGCAGTAGTACCTTAAAGTACTTAAAGTTAGATACCTCAATGCCTGTATATCTGAGGCATATTAATGCACAGAAGGTTATATATTATACTTTTTTATGGCTCATCATGAGCATGAGAGCTATATAATTAACAATTGCTGACAATAACATTATGTCATTAAGATATACCAAATATTTCATGAAGAAATAACCTATCTGAATTATTTAAATGGATATTTACATATTTTCAATTTGGATTATCCCAAGTTAACACCATGTTAAAATTTGATGTTTTCAGTTATCTATCCATGCATGAGTATTACAAGAGCATCAGAACTGTGAAAATCCTTTACAGTGGAGATGTGGAGACTGGAATAAAGCTAGAGAAAAGATAACTAAGCTGTTAACATCTAACATAAGTCTGAATTAAGTAACGTAGCTTCCTGAGCAACATGACGCTAACAGAAAAGGTTGCGTGGCCGTCAGCCGTCCAGAAGTTCCGTGGTCTATGGTTTTATGTAATTCTATATCTTTGGCTTTTTGAGTTACATCACACAAAAATGGCATTTTTTCGATCTAAACTATATGTTCAGAAACTTAGATTGTTTGAGAATTTGGGTGTTTATATGCCCAGAGATATTTTCCGTTTTTTGGGTCAAAAATGGACCGCTTCAACTCATATATCGCCAATTTTATTTTAACTTTTGAAAAATACTGAATTTAGTAGATTATTAGGAAGATAAACTTTAATATGGACCTGACTGATAAACTTGAAAAAATGTCAATGTTTCAGATGTAGAGGAAATCAAGGGTAAATTAAGTAATTCCTGGGGAAATGCGCAATAAATTGGAAAAACGTCCAGTGTAGTGATGTAGGCAAATCTCGACTGTATTCATGCTTTAGTACGAGTTTAGAACAAGATTAATGCCAGAACAAGGTGAATAAATCCATTTCTAGAATTCAAGTGTAAAACTAGAAAATTTGTTCATCAATGTTTTATTTTTCCATTTATTGATTATGTAAATGATTATTTAAAAAAAAGGATCACATTTTTATATTTCCACCTTAAAGTACATGAAACGTAATGCCAACTCGATTAGATCCAAAGGATGGAGGTTCTTTTCTGTGCTCACTAGCTCATTACGTTTAATACCTAAAGATAAGCATATCAATGAAGGTTTTGAGAACAGATCAACATTTGGAAGCATAAATCATTTTTGCATTTCTTCGTCATTTGTGACCCAATGTCGTCTTTGGAACTGCTTAGAGTTTTGGAACATCATCATCGATGTCGATGGCTGGAGCTTCTTGGGAGCTTCTTGGTATCACTTAAAGCTTTTAAAAGACCAAAAGAACTTTGAGAATCTTCATCAGACTTTGAAGGGCAAAAGATGGTTAATCGGGAAAGTGGATGGTCCATTGACACTTCACAAACTGGGGCCTATGTTACGAAACACTTTGTCCGACCGGACGTACGCAATGTTGGTGACCTACGCACAATTTGTGCGGATCCGCAGAGTTTTCAATGTTATGAACAAATTTACGAGTGTCCGACTCGCAAATGTCCGGAGAAAATTTACGAGTCAAGGAGGTGCGTAAATTTTGTGCGTACTGGACATTTTGAGATAGGAGGTTTCAGAAAGTGTCTGTTTTTGTACAAATTTGTCTGAAAAAAGCCAAACTTTCACGACATGAATCATTCTGTACTCGGCAAAAAAGACTATTTTTTGCATTTTGCCCATAAATGTTAATCACAAAATTATTTTTCATCAAAAGTAAAAGAACGCAACGAAATCGGCTAATTTTCACAATCTCAAGTAATGAATAAAAATTTCATTTTTTTAATACTGTACAGATAATCTCGAATTATAAACACTTTTTATTGAGTTTTGGGATATGAAATATTAGGTGATGAGAAAAGGGTGGATCTGACTTAAGTTTCCATTCTTTGAGTCGATTTTTTTCAAAAATCACATTTTGAGGCGCTTTTTTATTGCTTGTTTCCGGTAATTTTTTACTTTAAAGGGCCTTTAGAGGATTTTTTTAAATATAACCTTTTCTCTGTTTGCTGGCTTTGAAGAGTAACCAACTTCGGAGATATTGATGATGAGTAGGGCACGGAAATAACTTTCTGAAAATATAAAACATTTTAAAAATTCTTCTCCCTTTTTGCTCGATTTTTTTTTAAATATTTGGCTGTTTCAAAAAAAATTAAATATTTTCTCGAATATTTTAGTCAGAAAAAAATTTCAGGCAAAATTGATGAAAATAAATGAATGACCAATGCTCAGGAGGGCTTACCCAAAATGAACCCAAAATACAAAAATGACATTTTTAATGAAATTAGACATTCAAGACCAAAACTACTGTCATACACAGAAAAATTGCGCAATCTATTGAGGCAAATTGAAAATTGTATTTTAAAATCATTTACAACTCAGGGATGCCTCTAAACACGGAAAAATGCATCAAATTCACCAAAAATAAATTATGAAAAT
The DNA here is from genome assembly GCA_010645155.1 of Tigriopus japonicus. Classification (NCBI taxonomy): domain Eukaryota; kingdom Metazoa; phylum Arthropoda; class Copepoda; order Harpacticoida; family Harpacticidae; genus Tigriopus; species Tigriopus japonicus. The sequence continues at coordinate 6,850,871 of CM021316.1, read as the reverse complement.
TGGTACGCACAGACAAAAATACCAAAAAATGGCGTTATCAGAAAAATATTTCTGAAGTATCCGCCTTTTTGCAAATATTTTGCAAACATCTAGGGCTTTTGAATAAAATATATATATATTGGATATGTTGACACTTTTTTGCAACTATTTATCCGGACCCTAATGATGAGTAAACGCAAGTTTATGTAAATAAAATTGTGTAAGTAATCCATTGAAAAAACTTTTTGGTGGTGCAAAATCAATTTGGATCTGAAGTATGAGCAGGGCTACCAAATTTATATAAAAATTCGTCAATTTTTTAAATGTTTTTTTGAGAAATAATGTGTCCTAGTTCTTGTCGAAAAAGTATTTTATCTTTAAATTAAAACCATCCCTCAAATTTGGCAACACTAGCTCGCTTGTGTGCAGGGTAACCAAACTTCCCTGCCTATTTTATTTTTCATTAGTCTAATTCCAACTTGCGCAGAACTTTCTTGTAGTTTTACTATTTTGGTCTATTTATCCTCTCTCTCTGTCATAGTTCACATTTAAGCTCTATGTTTGATATAGAAGCAATCTTGGCTCTTTTTGATCTTGAAAACTTAGTCACGTTGTTTTCAGGGTAGGTTGGTCACACTCGTAAACGCCCTGGTCACATTCGGCGAATGTCTAGTCCGGAGAAGTACATACAAAAGTTTCATAACATTGACTTTACACCATCCAAAGTCCGACTGGACAGTCCAGTCGGACATCGGACATTTTTGGCGAACGTTTCGTAACATAGGCCCCTGGACTTTCTTTGACGTTGGTTCCACCGACAAAAGAGCTAAACAGATTCTTCCTTCAATGTTAAGGTTGGTTTTTAATTCCTATTTTCTTGCCTAGCTCTGATATTCATTCACTAGGATCTTTTAGAACTCTTACCTAGCTCGTTAGGTAAAACTTTGGTAAAATCACTCGTGTAGAATCCGATTTCCACTACTTCCTGCGTCGCTTGATTGTTCTGGCACTTGACACGGAGCCTTCAAATGTTTTCAAAGCGGCGTTTTCTTACTTTTTTACCTCTATCACGTTAATTACCGAGGATTTGAAGCAAAAACTCTCCATTTGGAGAAATGAGTTCACTCCATTGACTTCTATTAAAACTAGACGGAGTGTAAGGCTAAAAAAGTGTCTCCGGTCGCCAATTGTTGAGCGGACCATTTAGTGCGGGAACATTTGAAATGAGTGACCTGGCAAATTACAACTATGAAATCGATGAATCAAGAGTGGAATTGAGTAATGGTTTTGGGTCATTTTTTATATTGCTAGTGGTCACTTTCTTGGCAGAACGGAAGACGTCACTAGGTGACCATACCTTGGATTTGAATACTTCAACTTGGAACTTTTTTTGCCAATACATTGAATAAGTCATTGGTAGGAAGAACATATATTTAAGCTTTTGCGTTATGTAGGGTTAATCCAATGCATATATGGACAAAAAAAGTTGGTCTTGATTCACAATTTTGCTCACAATAACTGTCCATTCAACAATTGGAATGGCGACATTTTTCTCAATTAATTCAACGCATTCCGCCCCGCTTGCCAAATCAGCCAGACTAAAGCTTGCACGCTATCTAGTGATTATAATTGATCTAAGGTTCACTCTATGTACCTCTTCAGGCTACTCGCGCCAAACACCCAAAAAGAGGGAGGTCAGCTGATGAGTTAGCCTCTCTATAGGCGGAGAATCTATTTGAAGTAAATTCTGGAAGCATAATTGTAGAACGACTTGGCACAAATAAGACATATGAGCTTTAGATTCTCATGCTCTTAGCTCAGAAAGACAAATTTTTCATACTTTTGGGAATCAACTTTGGAGTGGCTTTTGTTCAATTCAGAACTATCTATGGAATTTTGCGTTTTTCAGGATACTGTTATGAAAACTCTCAGGAGCCAGGATGCATTAAAAGAAGATGTCAAAACCGCAATTAAAAGAAGATGTCAAACCGCAATAAATGGTATACTTTTTTCTCCAAGAGGAAGGAGAATATACAAGTTTGGGCACCTAAATCCGGAATTTGTTTAAGATCATATTGAACCGCAATAAGGCCATGCAGAGCATCAAGTAACTTAAAAGGAATTGAAGACATGTTTTTGAACTGTACAATTATTCAATATGGCCACCACCAACAACTTTCATGCACTCAATCCTCGGCCTAAATGCATGGCAAGCCCTGATGACCTTTGCGGCCAGAATATTGACCCAGCTCTTCTTGATGGCAGACTTGAGAGCATTAGTGTTTCTGTGGCTGGTGACACAAACCATAGACCACGGAACGACTGGATGACTTACGCTAACGATACCTAATGCGTTTTCTTGTGTCTACCTTCTCTGAAGGCTTTGCAACTTTTTCAGAGCTAAATTGAATGCTAACACCAAAGTTTTCTGTAAATTTTCTTTGTTAAAGTCTCTGCAGCTATCCTTGCAAGGTTTTCAAAAGTTTTAAGTTATTTTTACTACTCATACATGGAAGAACAGATCAAATCCTCAGACTTCATGACACTTTTTTGACTTAAGGATGCTAGAGTTGTAAGGTATATGCAGGTAAAATTTCAACAATATGATATATTGGAGTTTTAGTGATTTGTTTGCTTCAACTCCATGCAGATTGTTTGTGTCTTAAAGGTAAAACAATATAATCCACCCCTTCATTAACTGTTTTCCATTAACTTCATTTTGATAGTTCAATAATTTCAACTTCTCAAGTGATGCAAGCATATTTTCATAAGGGGGAAGTTTGGTTCTTATAACCTAAATTTACTCTCCTAGCACACCAGAACATCCCTCCGTTTACGTACGTGTATATTCAGTTTTTTTCTTAAAACACAACATGACTCAAAACTAATAATTTACTCATTTGTAGGAATCAATTTTGATGCTCTCCTTGTAATTCCAGAATTAGTGATATCAGATATCTTCATGGATTCATTACCTTTACATTCAATTCATAAAAATGTTAAACATACTGTCTTAATATCTTGACATTGAGGACACGCTGTTAGTGGGGAAACGATTCTGTGTAAATTGAGATCGGGAACCAGTGTGACCAACCCATTAAGCTCAAAAGGAGCAAAAACCTAAGTTTAGAGGTGAGTTTTGGCGCTAAAACAGCTAATTCTTTTTTTTAAAGAGCTAAAATTGAGCAAAATTGAAAAACGCCAATAACACTAATATTTCCAAAAATTGAGACTTCGCATAATTGAAAATGCCTTTCAAGTTATGAAAAATTTGTTTTTTAAGTTTTTTAAACTTATTTATAAGAGGGCCAAGAAAAGGGTTACTTTATGATTTGATGTCAGCTTTTTGTATGTTACAGATAGAGCAAAGATCATGAACGAGCTGGATGCCTCAACAATAGGCAAAACCGTTTTGAATTTCTGGGGCAGCCAGAGAAAAATCTAATGGGACACTGTAATCGCATGCGTTTTCTTTTCTTACCACTGGAGCCACCACCCCAACTTCAATCCGCCTGTCTTAGCTTGGAAGAAGCGAGAGTGCTTCAGTTAAAACGTGATAAATCCCTTCTGT
>CM021316.1:6807343-6817641 GCA_010645155.1 Tigriopus japonicus | reverse complement strand
GAGCGCAATTGGAAAAGTAGGCTGCTTCGCCTCATACATGTCATGAAATTTTCAAGAAGTCTATTATAGACTTAGTCTGAATAATTTTTTATGAAGACCATTATGATAATAAACCATTACGAAACCAAACCAAATGAGGAAAAAAATATCGATGTCCTTAAAATTTAAGACTGTTTTTTGATACAATAGTTAACAACTTGCTGTTAGCTGCTGCCAATTTTAAGTCACTGGGGATGTACGAGAGGCGTTCAAACTTAGCAAAGTGAAGGGCATATTTTCGGAATTTCTCTACTTTCCATTACAGGAAATGCTATAAATGCCGCTGGAGGTCGCTTTTTTCGATGCTTGCCTGGTTTTCTCCATCGATTTGGCTTTTCTCAAATGTGATGGTCCGTTTCGATCTTGAAATTCCCGAACATCTATGATCGTTCACTCGCCCGCTTTCAAAGTCGTCACCTCCTGATTCCAGCTACCCCACATTTCTCCTTTTGTCTCTTCCTCGCGCCCTTTTCAACTCCGCGCTCAACAACAGGTCAGGGGGCGTGCAATTTTTGGCAGCGAGGTTGAAGAAACACTGAATCGAATCTTCCTTGGAGTTGGTTTGATCGGCGTTGAAGTGTTGGAATGGGCACTTTCCTGACCCTGTCCGACTTTGATCTAAACATTAGTGATTAGGGGCAAGACGATTATTTGGTGTCGTCTCGATCTCGTGCACGTAAAGTTTGAGCAAAAGCACAGATACACACGTTGGTATTTTGAAGTCTGACATCGACAAAAATCATGCAGTTTTGATGATTCGTTGAAAATGAAGGCCAAACGTTCCTCAAAATGCCTGGAGACACACAGAGTTGATATGCTTTCTTTCGGCCCGAGACCATCACTATATTGTCCAAAAAGTTTGTTTAGATCAACTAGTACAATGAATTTTCAAGACGAGCCAGGCCGGGAAACTGCGTATGGGAATACTTCAACGACGCCGGAGAACTTCCCTCTTCGCATGCTTCCTGTCATGCTTCTCGTCGATCAAACCTTATGTTAAGGTCAAATAGTGAGAAGGTTTACTTGAAGTTGACTTGAAGTCAATGCTACTAGCACACCTTGATGCACGCTTAACATACCACTTAATTGTTTTTTTATGTTTTTTAGGCCAGAAGTCCTGAATTGGATTGATAGTTTCATGAACGAAAGGAAGCAAAATGTTAAAGTTGAAGGATCTTTTAGTGGCAATTATGATTTCAAGTCAGGTGTTCCACAACGTTCAATTTTAGGTCCTCTCCTATTCATTCTCTTTATTGCTCCTCTCCAGAAGTTGGTTGCGATCAAGTTTTGACGGGAAATTGGAAGTCTGCATGTAATTAATGGGCCTTGTGGAACTGGTTGTTGGAGGGCACTTATGGGCAAAGAAGGTAAAGCATGTTGAACAAAATTTATAATTGCAAAAAATGTCAAATGAATTTATCATGTAGTTTTCAAATCAAATGGGCAAAAAATTTAAAACAAATATTTTGGTGTATTTTTTGTCAGCCCTACCCATCAGCTTCAAAGTCTTTGCAAATCGGTAATTGGACTTTGGTAATGGTTGGGAGCACAAAGCTTGCCTTCCCCATTTTAAAAGCCCGTGTATCAAGGAAAGCACCTATCAATTTCAATAATGAGTGTTAAGACGTATTACACATTTTAAAAGTGCATCATGCCAATGTTACAATTTCATGTGATAGAAAACAAACTTGATACAAGTAAACTTGGTTTATTTACCAATAAGAACATTAACAATCGTTGGAAATTCCTTGCTTTTAAACTCAGAACCTCAAGAATATGAACACTGTTTGATTCCACATTCACCTTGGAATATCTTTTGTCATTTTAACCTGTAATGGTCCATCAGGGTGACTGCTGTTAATGCACTGAGAACAATGACAGCACCCGAAATATTGACATAATTCATCGCCTGTTTGAAGAGGAAAACTTGCACAATGAATGACACCACACACTCAGTGGACGAAATGAGAGACTGCAATAAAGACGGGTAGATACCCATGGCAAACACCAAGAACACGAAACCCATCTCTCCGCACCCTCTACAAGCCTTCAATTTGGCGATTTTTAATGGAAACCCTTCTCCTTGGGCATTGAAGATTTGGCTCTGGGGACTCATTAGACCAAAGATTAATCCTACAAGGATGCTAGGAATAGAAGCCAGGAATATGTAATGCTCTGGTTGAACATCAGTCTGGGACCCCAATAGTAAGAGCAATGCAAATGTAACTCCTGATAGAACTCCTAAGGAAATGCCAATACATTGGATCATCCCTAAAAATAGTAAAGATTGTTGTTATGTTGTTATGTTGAGACGATGCATATCATAACTTGCTTCTGCCATGCTAAGTTTGCCTAAAATGTTAAAAAGGGATCAGTTTTCGAAAGGCGACAGCAAAGTGAAACTGCAAAAATGGGGTTTAAGGGAAGCTCATGGTGGGAAATATAATTGTCACACAAGTCCAATCATGAAATCTAGCGGTATACTTGCAGTTGAGGACCTATATCATTTGAAATGCATGGTCACTGTACGTAAGATGATTGAAAGAATCGGGCCAATCGAGGTTCTTGAAGAAAACTTTAAATACTATCCCAAAAAGGGAAGGCAAATCAATTACATCGAAACAAGAAAACCGGAATCTAGATTAATGGACTCATTTCCCCAATTCGTTATTCCAATCTTATGGAACAAGTGTAAAATTGAAAACTTATACATTTCAGTAAAGGCCTTCAAAAATGTAGAAAAAGCTAAATTCATAGATCAATATGTCAAAGAATGCAGGAAGAAAAAGTGTCATCCATGTGGTAAATAAATGATGATAATAATACTAAAAATAGTAGTAGTAGTAGTAATAACGTTAAACCATCCAATAACTCCAAAGGACAAACTAAACAAGATTGCTTCAAAAAAAAAAAATCAAAAAAAAAAACCTTCCTTTTCTTTCTCTTCCTTCTCTATCCATGCTTTCATATTATTTTATTATATTACATGCGAGCAAATAGCTTGCAGAGCTCGAAAAAACAAACAAAAAAAAACTTTACCATAACCCCTCACCCCAATAAAAAACAGAGCTAAAAGGGGTCGTCTTAATAACACACTGATCAGAGTATTGGACGATCTCTAAAGGGACATTTGGCTAATCATAATGTACATTTCCAATGAATGAATATCGAATGAAATAAAGCTGAGTCCTAAAAAAAAAAAAAAAGTGTGTTTGAAATGAGTTAAAATAGATTGATTGTGCAAGTAAGTTTGTGGTTCAAGAATCAGCATCAATTTGCATTTTGACCTCTTTGTTATTTTTTTGCATTTATTTTACTGAGACTGATTCAGCTTCAAGCCTAGTAAGTATGCAGGAAGAGCAGAAATATTGAAAATTTAATTTTCAGAATTTGTGAACGAAATTGGAATTTAGTTAAATCTTATTAACAATGGTAATCACAGATCAAGCTGCTTTTGAGGCCATCAAGAGCTTAAAGCTTTCGAGTTCCCCTGGACCTGATGGTGTGACATCTCAGTTTCTGATGAAATGTTCACAGATTCTTGCCCCTGTTTTCTCGTACTTGATGCGTTGCATTCAAGATCAGGGCAAGTTTCCCTCTTCTCTAAAAGTAGCTCATGTCGTTCCAATTTTTAAGGGCGGTGATAAGTCACTCCCTAGTAATTATAGGCCCATTTCTCTGACTTCTAGTATTTGGAAGTCCATGATATCGTTCCCCAGGGCAACATGAGTTTTGAACCCAATTTAGTATTGTAACCCAATTAATTGACCATATTGAGCAAATCATTGAAGGGCTTGAAAGTCACGAGTCAGTTGATGTATTGTCTATCTTGACTTTGCCAAGGCCTTTGATAAGGTAGATCATGGTCTTTTGTTCAATCAACTCAAAGAGTTAGGGGTCCAGGGTAAGGTCCTGACTTGCATTGATAGTTTCATAAGCGAAAGGAAGCAAATAGTTAAAGTCGAAGGATCTTTTAGCGGCATGTATGATGTCAAGTCAGGTGTTTCGCAAGGTTCAATTTTAGGTCCGGTCTTGTTTATTCTCTTAATTGCTCCTCTCCAGAATTTTAGAAAAAAATCAGTACTTCTTCGTATGCTGATGACACAAAATTAGTTTGTGGAAGGAACGGTCAGGACTCAAAATGTTTAGTAGATGACTTGGAGAAAGTCTACTCTTGGGTTGGCGAGAGTAACGGGATGAAATTCCGCACAATGACGTATGGGACGTCAAAATTAGATGTTCCACTCAAAGACAATGGAGGTTGTGATATTGAGCAAGTATCGTCCATGAGGGATTTGGGAGTTGTCGTCCAAGATGATGGAAAGTTTGATGAGCATATCCAGTTGAAAGATGGAAGGGCATTTCAAACGTGCGGCTGGATCTATCGCACTTTCAAGTCCAGAGATAGTGTTACGATGCTAACTCTGTACAAGTCGATTGTTCAATCTCATCTTGAAAATATCTCCCCCATTTGGGTTCCAATGAGTTCGGGAGGTTTGCAAAAGGTCGAGCAGGTCCAAAGATGTTTCCCTAGGAACATCACAGGATTGGCAAATTGAAAACGCTCCCAAGATTATTGCCTGCATACCGGCTCGAACCAACACCACGACAATGGGATTGAGGTTGAAAAATTGAATTTATGTGGAAAAGCCTGAGTACTAAACCACTGAAAAACTCATCAAAAATACACCCAGAAACAATACGAGGCGTGATTATCAGGAATTGATGTGTTGGAGTGAAGGTAGATTAAGTTCTTATCGTTAGTGGCGTACATCTGTGTGCCAGTCTTAGTCTATCTTTAGCAGAGCTGGGTCAATTACTTTTAAACTGTAATTAATTCCAATTCTTACAACATTGGTTTCAAAAATAGTTGAATAAAACTAAGATTGCTTTTTCAAAAGTAAATGATAAAATGGACAATCACTTTAGATCTTCTTCTCAAGTCCAAATGAACCAATCTTATCACAGAGGTTAATGCACACTGTACATGGTCCGTCATAAACCCGATTCCGCTATGTCTTAGATTTTAAGTGGGAAGTATAGAAAATAGAATTATGAAACCTATGATGAATGTAAGCAATAGTTACTCTTAAGCGTCAGCTGAAAAAGAATTTTTAGTCCTGTCACTTGACTTAACCGGTCTAGGCCGGATCAAAGTTAGAACCTTAAAGTGCTTTGCGGCCAACCTCTGGTGAGCTTGAGGTCAATCATATACAAATATAAGTTTCAATAAATTAAAGGGCAACTATTAAGCTTTTACATGAGCTATTGCAGGCCTTTCTATAATCAAAATTGCGCTTGTGACAAGGATTTCAGTGATCTTGGTCTGTTTCAGCATGGTGCCTAAAATGCCGGACGGTAACAAGCCTGGGCTACCTGCGAAGTCATTAAGACCATGCACGACTTCGGAAAAATCGACCGCCAGATTGCCCAGGTTGCCCAGATTGCCCAGGCTTTAATATAAATAGTGCCAAAAGGTCATTAGGACTCTCAAGGCCAATGTCGGCAAGACCAACTGCGCCATGGGTGGGGCGAGGCCCGCCAGCCAAGTCACCCCCGCCAACATCAGGAAGGTGAAAGATATGGTCAGGAAGCAGCCGGTCTTGAACATCAAACGGTTTGCCGATGTTTGCAACTGCTCTCAGACGTCTGCCACGACAATTGTCAAGACCGCCGGCTTCAAGTCTCTCGCGACTTTGGAGGGGCCCCTCTTGTCCAAGATGGTGAAAGAAAAGAGGATGGAAAGGTGCCTAAAGCTGGAGGACTGGTTTAGGGGGAATAGGAGCAGAAATAGGAGCAAGAGAGGGGTTTTGTGGCGCAATGAGAAGCGCTTTGATGTGGACCAGGTGGTCAACAAGAGGAACAGGAGGGTGGTGGCTACAAAGGCAGACGTTAACTTGCAGCCGGCCATGAAGACCAATCACCTGCCATCCACAATGCTGTTTGGATTGGTTGGAAGTGATGCCAAGTTATGTTGCCCCTCAGAATATGCGCCCAAGTGCAGGAGGAAGGTGGTCCTGATGCAAGACGGGGCACCCTGTCATATTGGGCATGCAGTCATCTCTCCAAAACTGAGGGCCGGAGGCCTTCTGTCCCAAAGAATTGTGGCCACCCTCGTCCCCCGACCCCAACTTTTTAAAACCCCTTGACCTTTTAGGTGTGGTCGGCGGTGGAGGGCGTGACCAATTCCAGGAGGCACCCAAACATCCAATTCCTAAAGGCCATAATCGAAAAAAACTGGAGAACCGTCTTGGAGGCCTCCAAGGTCAGTCAAATGTGTGCAATAATAAGGGACAGAATCGCCAAGGTCTTGGCCACAAACGGAGAGCACTTCATGTAGTTTTATCATCAAAAATACCTTAAGATCCTACCAATTATAAAAAATATATACCATTTTTGAAAACGGCAGGCTTTTTCCGACTGCTCTTTCCGATGGTCTCAATTAAATGTTCATCAGATCACTAATGAGCGAGCTAGAGACCTATATAGCGGAATCGCGTTTCTGGCGGACCCTGTAGAGCTAATTACGTTCTTGTAGAAGAACTGGTACATTATTCGGACAATTCTAGAGTGGACATTTCATTTTTTTCATGAGAAATGTCTGATACAAAAATCAGCAATGTCGGTGAAAATGTACGTATGGGCGCAGTAAAGAAGTGCTATGCTTAGCACTCCCTGGCACAGGAAGTAGGTCACGCAGTAAAAAGGTCACGGCAAAATGGTCACATGTTAAAATATTCACAGTAAAGAGGTCACGGTAAAACTGTCATCACTAGAGCCGTTAAAAATGCAAATATTGTAAATGGATGGAAAAATGTGCAGTAGGTAAAATAATGTAAAAATGACAAAAATTTGTAAATAAAATGCCAAAAATGCCAATAAAGGGCCAAAAATGTCAAAACAATGGGAAAATACAATTAAATACAAAATCTGCTAATAGAGATAGGTCAGGCCAAGATTTTTTTTCGTTCCGGATCAGAATCAGTTTGGCAATTTTTTGGATTAGATTGATTTGGCTCCGCATAGAAATCAAAATCTTGAATTTGGCACAGAGCCGGATCGGTGGAGATCCGAATCAGATCAGATCAGATACAGCTAATGTCAAGTGTGATACCAAAAATTCTCTAATTTCTTAGCATTTGTTTTCTGGGTTTTGAACAAAGACAATTTTGAAAATGAAATCAAAAATTTCCATTTAATAAGCACCGTTTGGAAGGTAAAACAGAAGAAAAAACTTGGGAAAAATGATTATTTTGAGCTTCCAATTAGTGCTAATTCAAGTTTCATGGATCAGCTCATTGTAGGTTGATTCTGACTCCAGATCAGTTCCATGGTTTTTGAATCCAACTTACGACAACCCGACCACCGAACCTATCTTATCCACTACTAACCCAAACCGGCTCATGGCTCATCCGTATACATTCCTGCATGCTAAAAATTTGTAGAGTAGGGAAAATGAAAGTAGAAGACACATTTCAACTTTAACTGATGTGCACTTTTTGTCAAAATAAACTTTTAATTTCCAAGCTACCCGTACTTTTTGCATCAGTGTTGGCAAAAATTGGCAAAAAATGCTAATAAGACCAAGTATGCAAAACTGCAAATGAGGTCGAAAATGCAAGAAAATGCAAATAGATGTAAATACGAAGAATGCAAATGCGACCAGAGGCAAGATGCTATCCATTTTTTACGGCTCTAGTCATCACGGTAACATGTTCTTACAGTTAAACGGTCACAGACCTGCCCAGATTTAATGGTGGCCAAGGGGATGATCCTGGGAAGCCTCATCTGTTCCATGGTTGAAGATTATCCCATGGGACCCGAATGCTATCCGGGTGGAGCGCAATCACGCCAAGATTAAGGTTTCATAAGTATAGTTAAATGGCAGCCATTCATAATAGTTTTCGTTATTTTGAAAAATGGTCTCTCAACCCAACCCGGACCTAAAGGTTCTTAGGGAAGGGTGTTTCCTCAACCCCTCTGGAGTCAAAAGTTTACTTTTTTAATATCTGTCCATGGGTATTTAAGATCTTCAGGGTGTAACCCAATCATTTCCATGTTTTTTTTGTAGTTAAAGAGGTTTCGGATTTGTAACTGATACAAAGAATGTCATTCGATGTAAAAAAGGGTCATGTTATGGCTTAAAATAGTGTACTGATGAATTAAGGTCAGGAGCGATAAAATATCTGATCTATCAATGAATTTGAATTGGCCGATCTAGATAGTCCCTAAACATAAGGTTGGTCGGGAACGTTGGATAGATCTCTATCCAAATGGGTTTTGAATAATAAAACTGGGTCATTACATAAAAACATTCTATTTAGTTCTGAAGGTAAAAGTTTGTACGATTTTGGAGCACCATTAAGGACAACGTTCTTTTGGAGACTTTTCCTAACTTTGAGGTTTTTGTACTGCTGTCCTACCTTCACGTTACATGTTATGCCTCGTCTTCCACTATATGTACTGTTTATTCCAGGATTTGGACATATATATATAGTTTTATTTGCGATGTCTCAAACATCATTGTGGTCACAGTGAAAATAAGATGCATGAAAATGGTGAAGGTGTTCACCACATACAGTGCATGTACAATTGTCATTTGGTAAAATATGATATTCTTTCCGGCTACAGGTTAAAAAATGGTCACTGTCTAAAACTTCTTTACAGATCTGACGTCTGTAGCCTACGTTCAAGGGCAACGATTGAATAGTGCGACTTCGTCAGAACGTTGATGGAATCGAGGGAATCAAGTTGGGCACTGACAGGGATGGAATGTCGTTAAAAAGTGATATTTGCAGGCCGTTAAAGCCATCTCCAATCTTGATTCCCGCCACCCGTTGGCAGGAGAGGTTTTCCAACAAGGTATTGAGGGGGTAGGTTTGAGTCAGAAAATGTACCGTAGAATTGTTTGAGGAAAAGGGAATCCCCAAGTATCTTTTCAGATACTTGGAGAAGACGGCGCTGAGGGCTTCCCTAGTGGACTTCGAGATGGACCCTGTTATCCAAATTGGTAAAGCATATTCATACATTGGTAATATGAATGTTTGAAAATTACGCAACACAAGATGGAGCGGGAGATCACAAATGTTCAATCTTGGAAAGAGAAATCCAATCTTAGCTCTGGCTCTATTATTCACATCTTGAAGGTGGGATGAGAACGACAATTGGGAGGTAAACTTCACTCCAAGGTATTTGTACTCGTTAACTCTTTCGAGTTCGACTCCTTTGAAGGTGACATTGAAAGAGGGAAGCCGGCCTTTATGGAATATCAGCACCTTGGATTTGCTGACATTTACCTCAAGGTCTTTCGACTCGCAATAATCTTGTAAGTTGTCCAAAGCCTTTTGGAGATCGTCGGCCGAATGAGCCAGGAGGCAAAGGTCGTCCGCATACATGAGGTGACGAATGGGCTTCTTATTTTGCCATAGTATCCCATCATGGTTTAGAAAGGAGGGAAGATCACTGATGAACAGATTGAAGAGAAGTGGGGAGTTCGGGTCACCTTGTAGGACACCATTGTTTGAGAGAAAGCCCGATGAAATTCTTGCCCCACTCTTCACATGTAACGTTGTGTTTTTCATTATAAAGTGAAGGAGTTGAACAAAAAGGAGTGGGATTCCTAGGTTGAAAAGACTGGCAAGAAGTTTCGTTCGGTTGACAAAATCGAAGGCTTTCTTGAAATCGATAAAGGCCATATAGGTTCTCTGCTTCCCAACTAGTCTTTCTGTCACCGCTTCTTTTAAGATCGCTGTTGCTCCCACTGAGTTCTTTCCCCTTGTAAAGCCAAATTGGCAATCTGGTAAAAGGTTTTCCCGTTCCACAAACTCGTTTAACCGACGATTCAAGACGCCTGAAAATACCTTCAAGAATGGGTCTTGAATCGCGATTGACCTGTAGTTGTTAGGATCTGACCGAGAGCCTTTCTTGTGGAGGAAAAACAGCACAGAGTTCAGCCAGATTTGAGGGAAGTTCGCGGTTTTCAGGCAAGAAGTGAATATGTGACTCAATGGGATCGATATGAGTGTGGAGAGAGACTTCAGATGCCAAGGGGAGTACCCGTGTAAACCACAGGCTTTACTCCGTTGATGAAATAATAAAGTCTCTACCTCTTCTTTAGTGATCACTTTGAGGAGGGAGTTATCATCGTCATGAGGAATTGGTGGACACGGACAAATTGGGGCTCTATATCGTTGGTACAGGTTCTTGCAGTGAAGAACAAATGTCTTGAGGCACACGGACTCGCCAGATGGAGTATTACG
>CM021316.1:6760108-6801453 GCA_010645155.1 Tigriopus japonicus | reverse complement strand
TACTGTACAACCCTAACTTCTGGAGCCTCTCCCAATACGAGAGCTCTCTCATTCCCGTGATGTTCCTAGTAAAACATCTTTGGACCTGCTCGACCTTTTGCAAACCTGCCGAACTCATTGGAGCCCAATTAGCATTCACTACACTGATTGGACTTACCCAGAGGAGGTTCCGAAGAGAGAGACCAACGAGAGCGCAAATATATTCACTAGTACCCTCATAATGTTAAAGGATGTTAGTGCCTAGCTATGATCGAACTCTTTTGTGAGGCTCGTTATATACTAAATCTGAATCATTTTCCAAAGTAAGGACGTGCTAATAAATACGTTCATTCAAGTAGATTATGAAGTCTGAACTAGATTGGATTTTACTGATTCCAAAAATTTTAGATGGATTTTGTTGTGACATGTTGATTACACTTAACATGGCTCACTCAACCAATTATTAACGTGCAGCCCATTGTTCTAGTTTGCTATAGCCAGACCTGTGTCAATTACTTTTGAAAAGTAATTAATTACAATTACTTTGGTCTCAAATTTAATTAAATACAATTGCAATTACTTTATTTTCAAATGTAATTAACTACAATCAGGGATGGAGAGTATTTGTATTTGCAATTACAATTACATGCAGTACAATTTTTTTTTTTGATTGTGGGTGCTAGCTAGGGTCGGAGGGTTGAGCCTCGCCCGACCAGCGAAGCCAGCCATCACATCATCCAGTTTTTCCGATAGGCAATTTCAAGTCCGGTATCAGAATGGTTCTCCGTCTGTGGGGGTGGAATAGCGTCTAAAAGTTTCCTTGAGAAAGGTCGGGGAGGAGAATCGAACCTGGGACCTCTCTCATTACAGGAAACTGCGCTAACCACGACACCACGTCTCCTCCCCTGAACCACGTCTCCTCCCCTGAACCACGTCTCCTCCCCTTTTCTTTCTCTCCAATTAATATAAGTTATTTTCTCTCTCTGTTTATTTCATTTCAGGAAATAACACAGAATATCATTCATGTAAAACAAGTTTTTGGAGTAACAGTGTGTAACTTGAAATATCAAAGACTTCTTGTTTAAACATTCTTCTGACTTAATCATTTTTCAAAGATGATTAAAAAATTATTTCATTGCTGCCTTTTTTTCTAAATTTCGCAAAAAGTGCTTCTTACAAGGCTATTTAGTCTAGATTAAGTATCAGGGAGATGACTTATACAAGAACCTTGGTAAATGTTTGGTACATCGCACATGGCTTTTCGTTTCTAAAGTTCCATGTTTTCATGTGGAAAATTGATCAGAGCATTGAATTTACCTGTTACAATAACGAAAAGTTTTGCAATAAGCAAGCATAAACTAACCAAATGATGCCTTTCATTTCCACCTCTACACCTTTCAGTTGTCCTCAATTGGCATTAACGATCAGAGTCATTCTAGTAATTCCATGTGCTCCAACATATCCAAAGATGACAAAACAGATTTCGGTCGAAAAGCTTTGTTAATGTGAAATTCAGAAATTGAATTACATTTACCCTTAGAGCATGTACTTTGAGTGTTTGCATTTGTTCCGTACACTTTTTAGACTATTTTCAACAAAAAAAGTGCTTGGGAAGTGTTCCACATAGTATTCTTTTACCTCAGTTGATCAAGAACATAAAAACCATGGAAGATATTTTAGTGCGTGGCAACTTTTAAATATTAGGTGCGATTCAGACCAAACAAGGCCACCTAAGACATACGAACACTTACCTCTTGTCTGATTGATCCTCGTGCAAGAAAAGGCCCAAACTAAAACAAGCCCGAGCTTTAATTAGTCCACGTGTTAAGGAATGCTTACGTCACTTGGACAGACTATTGGAGCTTACCCTTACATAAAGATGGCCTCGGGTTTAGGTTTGATGATGGGAGTTCCTAGACAGAGCCGGAAGAAAAAATTAAGAGGGAGTTTTCTTGCAGTACCAAAGCAGTGTTAATATTGATATTGAAGGAAACACATACCTAAGTTTAACTTCAGTAACAATCCCCACAAGTAATGACTTGTGCACAATTGGAAGTCCAATTCACAAACCATCCTTGTTCTTGAAACACATCCTCTTGGTTTTTTGAAAACGTGGAAACATTGCATTAACGTAATACTTACCCAATACCCTATTAAGCCTATTACATGTCCTGAGAATTGAGAACTCCATATAACATTTCAATTACCTTTCTGTGTTTTTTCTCTAAGTAAATTACATGTCTTACGGATTGAGGACTAAATTCAGCATTTTGCTTCCCTTCTTGTGTTTATTTTCAAGATCTATTGCGAGCAAACTTGTTCTATGTACATGTACAAGACGAGGGGACTAAAAACAATAGCCCGAATGATAGGTGCATTAATTCAAATAGCTCAAGTATATACTCTACCAAAGTAGAGTATAAATAACGCTGTTCAAGTCAAGTCAGTTGCGTTTGAAAGGCAGCTGATGTACAGAGACTATACTTGAGCAACAAAGTATGGGGTTGAAACATGAGGTTGTTGGCTCCTTTGTAGATGTTTTTTTAGTCCTTTGTAGATGTTTTTTAGTCCTTTGTAGATGGTTTTTAGTCCTTTGTAGATGGTTTTTAGTCCGTTGTAGATGGTTTTTAGTCCTTTGTAGATGGTTTTTAGTCCTTTGTAGATGGTTTTTAGTCCTTTGTAGATGGTTTTTAGTCGGTTGTAGATGGTTTTTAGTCCTTTGTAGATGGTTTTTAGTCCTTTGTAGATGGTTTTTAGTCCTTAACTCCTTGATATAAGTTACTTAACTTTTGAACGAGCTACTTCGTAAAAGTTTGAGAAACTCACCTCTGTGTTCAGGAACGTAATGGAATACGTAAGTTGTTGGGTTCAAAATACAAAAATTGAAAGTCAACATGTATACGCGACTCCAAAAGAAGCATAAAGAACAATAAAAGCAAAACGCTCATAACCAAAGCTTGTTTATAAGTTTAGGAAACGAGAGAATGAAAAATAGAGAAAAAATTTGATTCAAAGAGTCAAGAAATGGCAGCACTGACAACTTCACGTACCTCAACCAAAGTTATCTCCAAGTAGTGTGGCCAACTAGCATTTTTTGATGCTAATTTCTGAAAATTAGCATTTTTTCAAGGGAAAAGCATCGCAGAATTTTGATTAGCATCGCTCGGATTTTTAGCATTTTTCTAGCATTATTTGAAAGGCTCTAGAATCGAAAATTTTTGCATAGCATTTTAGCATTATTCTAGCACTTTTTGGAAAAAACATCCAATTTTGGGCTTTAAAGACAGCTGATTTTGACAGCCAAATTTGCCTATGTTCACTAACTTGAAAAAAAGGATCACACCTCTTCTAATTTTTTCTTTTTTTTAGTTTGGTCCTATCGTACAGGTAACCAAATTTCAATTTACAGGCTTTGTCTACCAACAACTTGAGAAGGGCCACAAAGCAGTCAAAAAGAGATTGAAATGGTGATGGAACTAAAACACCAACTAGAGAAAAACAGCTTTTTAATCTTAGAATGGATAAATCAGTGGTTCAGTAAAAAAATGGATTTAAAAGGATATAAAATCCAAAACCATTTTTGTCAAAAGAAGGATTTTTTTAAAATCAAAAGTAGCTGACCACATAATTTTTAACAAGCAGAATTCATTTTCAAATCTAAATTGTATATATGTTTGATGTTGAGTGATTGCAAATTTTAAAAAAATAAGGAAAATAAGTTAAAAAGGTTTCTGAAACAAGAAATATTCAACTTTGGGGTGAAATTTCAGTCTTTAAGGTGCATGTCTGCTTTTGGTTTTGGTAGATATAAGTGAAACTGAAACAAAAAAGCGCTTTTGGTCCAAAACTAGCTTCATTTTTTAGTAAATTTCTAGTAAAGTTAGGAAAGCTTTTTTCGATTTTTTAATACCGCTACAAGGAATGGGATTCCCTGTAAAGAGAGTCAATGTTTAATAGAGTTCATATAATTACCGTTTTTATGAAATTTGATCTACCAATGAGTTACTGTTGGCAGATCTGTACAACCCTTGAATAGTGGGTTGGTGAGGAATAGTATTTAAAAATTTGTCCAATCCTGCCTACATGGTAATAGAGGATCAGCATATCTTTGAAAACATAATGTTTGCTTTGTTACAAGCCTTACATTATTCAAGAAATCACTTTTTATAATTGTCATCAAAAAATGCTACAGGCTTGCCAATTTTTGTTTTCCCGCATATATTTATTTCATAAACATTGCATTAGAAATTTTTCAAAGCAAAGTTTTTAACTAGTTGGGACTAGTAACATGGCTCATATGTTTTGTCTGCACCAAGGTACACTGTAAGCATGCTTCGATTATTGACTTCAAGCGTATTCTAAGCAAGTAAGAAGTAAGAGCATTTCTAAGCGAATTTTGGGGTCAAACATCTTTTACGTAGACACTGACATTCCTATGGCGTCATTTGAGAAATCTGAAAACGTTAAAAAGACTCCAAAAGGTGGAAGTCAAGTGATGAAGTATGCTTCAAGCATGCATCTCGAAACACAATACATATGACCTTATAGTTTGTGTCAATTTCAGTAAAATTAAAGTCAAAATATAGATTTAAATATTCACTAATGAGCATAATAGCCGCTGCAGTCCCTTTTTCGTATTTGAAAAATTTTAAAGTAACATTTTTCTAGCATTTTCCATTTCCCAACTAGCATTTTTCTAGCATTGTTTTGACTTCAGCTAGCATCGTCCCTTCAAAAAAAGTTGGCCACCCTGCCTCCGAGGTAGGACATTCAAAAAATCCACCTCTGGAAGGACAACATATGTTCGGACATCGCCTCCGGAAAATCAGATTGTGTCAGAAGTCAGACTGTTGGGCACCAACTTTGCCAGCCCAGTGGTGAAGGGCTCGGTTTTGCATGGGAAATGCGTCCACGCATTTTTGGCAAATTGGGGCACGCAGAGGTATCGTTTGAGGAATTTGGTGGGTCGGATTCGACCCTCCGTCGTTTCAAATCTTCAATTGAACCTTTCATCAAAACTCTGCCTTTGTGATCTTTTCCTTTTATCACTAGATTTTAAAAAGCCACCTGATCTGGTGAAGAATAGTTGAGCTGTAAAGGTGAAACCAACATAGTTAAGAAACTTGACGATGTCAATCGGAATATTGTTGATGTGGAAGGTGGTGGGTGGCAGACGACCTTAATGGAATACCATGACCTTCGTCTTGATGGTGTTGACTTGAAGGCCCCTCTCTTGGCAAAAAATGGAGAACCAATGGAGAGCATTGACGGCCTTTTTTCAATTCCACTGCGGAATGAGCCAAGAGAACCAGGTCGTCTACAAATTGCAGATATTGTTTTCCATTGGTATTATGCAAAAAAAAGTTCTTTTTAAATGGAAAATTTGTGTTGTTTGATTAATTTTTTATGTAGGCAAGAGAAAAATACTGAAATACTGAATGTAACAATTTCTCTTTTTTCAATTAAAATTTAATAACCACCCTTACAATTCCTTTAGAATATAATTGGAATTTCAATTGCATCACAGGCCCATATGTATATGAGTTATTGTGGCTTCCTAACATGATCCCCAATTCGATTATCCCCCTTGATTTGTTTTACAAAACACCTTATAGTCGGCACATTGAGAATCATTACAAGGGTCGGTAAAAGTGAGATAGTTGCTAGCAGTGTAGCAATTTCTTGGAGTGAGAAATCCACGCTGTGATACGAGACTTGAGATTGGAAATATTTAGACGGTGTTATGGCTGGCTTCGTTGGCTGGGCGAGGTTCAAACCTCCGACCCTAGCACTCAACGATGATAATAAACACAATTTTGTAGGATATTTTGCTTCCTAGCGCTCATTCGAAAATGTTGAAATTTCCATAAAGATAATGATGCTGGAATGGATAATTGGTCGATTTAAGCGACATGATGCCTGAATATGGGGAAGAGAAAAAGGCTTGAAGCAAAAACGAAGCCCTTTAATAAGCATTTATGTACCAAAAACATTTAACATTATAAAATTTCTCAATCTCAGTCTATGATACAAATGGAAATGTCCAGACAAAAAAAACTCCTTTCATTGAATTAAGTACGAGATTGTTTACAATTGTGAAAGTTCATGCAAACTATCGCCATTGTTTGGCCATATTCTCACGTTCATGCATTTATTTACCGATTATTTTAGAATACCTGTTTTGACTGGCATCAAGGAGGCTATGGGGGAAATTACCCTCTGTCAATGATCTTATTTTTTGACGTCAGGTGATTTCACCGCCTCTGGGAATTTTTGGAGTACAAGTTCTTCGAATGCTCAGTTCACCTCAACTCCTATAATGGCTTGCTGTAAAGTACGAACTTCCTTGGAGGGCTGTATTTGATGGCCATTTATGTATGCGTGCACTGACAATCATTAAAGTTTCCAGAGTTTCTCGTGGTAGCAGTCCGTCAACACATGTTTTTGTTGACATAAGTGTACTGTATGACCGTTCATGGAGACAGCCAATGAATTGCTTCAAGGCAGAAAAGGTTCCATGTACACGTAGACGTAACTGATTGTTTCAGATGGACAATTTGTACATCAATTTGCGTTAGTTTTAATGTGTAATGATAAGTAGACTGCATATTCTGTGTTTTAATTTGTGAAGGAAATCATAGGCTCTTGTCAACTAAGAATGGAGAGGGGTTTAACATTCAAAACGCAGGCATGTCCTTTGATTGTCTTTTTGTTAGCACTGTTTTTCAATAATAGATAAAGATATGGATGAGAGCACGAATATCAAATTGAAAACTTATCATGAGCTCATATCAAGAATAGCTAATATCGAAACAAAACATGAACCCGTTGCTAAAAAGAGTCGGGACAACTCATGGACTCCGATTTTAGAATCGAAATCAAACAGGTTTCTTAATGTGTCTAAAGGAGCTTAAATGTTGAGTAGCTTTGCTTTGCCTATTTTGGGCAAGATGGGGAAGAAAATCACTTTTTAAATGAAATAGTTCAAGGTGTACTGACGTGATTTTGATTGATCTGAAACATTGTCAATAAGTTTAAAGATATTAATATTGACATGTCACTTTTTAGGACGCAACTGGTGTTCTTCTTTTTGATTACGATATCATATTCGGCACTTTTCATTCCTATGAAAAGGATCTAAGTCCGAGGCACTCATTTGGCTTCGAGCGTTCCCACAATCAAGATCAATTGGTTTCAATTTCCAACAATCTATGTACGCACATGTATGTCGATTACTTGAAGAGCTTGATCGTTCACACATTTCAAATCCAAATTAATGTACATTGGTTGTTGATAGTAAGTAGGTTTGAAGAAGAGAGGATTTCATGCTTGTGGTTTCGACGGTCTAATTAGGATTGTTTTTCAAGCGACAACTGGACTTGAAACTTGTCCAATCTTTAAAATGACGCGATCATGATCGAGATGTGGAGAAGAATAGAATCAAATGAATCCAGCAAAAGCCGTCAAGAGCCTCTACATAGGCCTGCCTTTCTGACTTGTTTGCTTGAAACCACAAAATCAAGAAAGAGAAAAAAAAATTTGCCCTTCCTAACAAGCATCTTTTGAGAGAGGGCTCTATTTTTCTAATAAGAGTACAAATTAAATTGTGAACAGAGTGGCTTACAGAAAGACTCTTGGAGACGTACAAAAAATGTGCCAACCTCTGACTAATATTCTAAAAAATTAAAGGGGCGTGAAGCCAACTATGAAAACAGGACTGATCAAATCTGCCAGCTCTGCTTGAAAAGAAACCTCTAGTGCTTTTATTTAATGATTGGAGTGAATATTACTAGGGTGTGTGGTGAACAACTTTTGGCTCTGATCTCTGTCTTGAGTGTAAAAGCGCTCACCTTTGGACATATAAAGTCAAAGCTGGATATTGGAAACTTGTCGGTTAGCAGCAACATTTTTCTAACATCAAAAGATGTTCCTAAATCTACCATTCTTATGTTTAACTTTGACTGCACAGGCTGCATTGGAGTGAAAATATAACACCTATTATATACTTAATCGTTCGATTCAAAAGGAATTTCCAATGCTAATGCTCCATACTAGGTGTATTTAATTGACAGTTTTTACGAAATATTGTTTCCAACTCCCATCATCAATGATCTTTTTCAAGCGGAGATCTCTTTTCAAACATCCCAATGCTTCCCTTTAATTCCAAATCCAGGGCTTTTTCAGATTTTGTCCTCGTAAAAAAAGTGCCAAATTCTTCATGACATGGTTTAAAACAACGAGGTTTTGTAGGTAGGATCCATTTGTGACCTCACTCAAACTTTGAGTTTGAATAAAAAATGTGACAGTTTTTCTCTGAAATCTATAATTTTCAAAAACACAACACTCAAGTTGAAACCCAAAGCTCTACAAGTGAAAATCATTTTATTGGAACACAAACCACGTTTCACGTGGAATGAATAAAGACATTCTACACAGTAAATAAATAATCCCATTCAAACAATCAAACTTGTTCCATGGAGAAATGATGGATGAATCTTCAGAAGAATGTAGAACACGTTCAGCAACTCGCGGTTGGCAACGAGGAACGAATGGAATTGAATTGTTGTCTCAATTGTTCGGCCGTAACAGTTTGTCTCTTCCTGCGTCTTCGACGTCCGCTGAGTGCTTGTGCAATCAAACTTTCACCCAAAGTAAGGGATGTAAGGCTTGTTTGCAATAAGGCATCCAATTGAGTGATGATAGTCTTTTGATCGGAACAAATCTGATTTTGTCGGTCAGATACACGTGTCAGGGTTTGCCGGGTATCAGACAAACCCAAACCAAGTCCACCCAATCCCACGGCACCACCCACAGCTACGGCACCAATGGCCAGTGCCTAAGAAACGACATGTTTTGATTGTAATGACGGATTTCTGTACGTTATGGTTTGGGAGCGGATTTAAAGCTAGCTGGTTCTGACCAAAAAGTTGGTTGAAAAGTTGAAAATGCTACAGTAGTCGGGGAATTCTTTTTTTTTGTTTTTTGAATAATTGGTTAAATTGTTGAAAGCTTAAGGGTTTTAATGTGCTCACATTATTATGCTATGTATGGTGTAAATGTGGTGCTCGTTTTAAAGCCTTTTGTGAAAGAATGAATCACATCACAAAGAGCCTTTTCCCAGTGCCAATTGTATTTAACATACAGTAAGAATTTGACTAGAATTCAACCTTGAATTGGGAAAATCTCGAATTTCCAAAATTTAACGAAATCAAGAAGATTATTAATTTAATTAATTAATTTTTAAGAGTAAAAGAACACGAAAATAGTTAAAAATTGGAGGATTGTTCATAAATTTTAGTTAGAACATATTTCCGCTCCCTGGCAGAGGTTAGCACATACCTCTGGATTGTTTAAAATTCCTTGACGGTCCACATTCTGATATGGGTAATAATAGGAGGATTGGTAGCTTGCCCAAGGATTATTCGGATCAATGGCGGGAGTGAATTGGGCTTGGGTATATTGGGTCTCTACTAAAAAAGAGGATGAACATAAGGGAATTAAAGTTAAGCACAAAACTATAACACCGTTCTTTTACGTTCAGGTTGACTTTCAATGACTTGGGTCCGCACTATTGGCAGTATAGAAAGTGCCAAAAGGTACGTGATGTGAACCATTGTGTGTGTTTTTTTTTTAAGGTCTTATCAGGTCGAGAACCTTGCCTCAAATGATTTTTTGAAGTATTCAAGAGACGAGAAGAAATAATTTGAGAGTGAAACTTGACAATTCATTGAAGGGCAGACGCACACACGTCAGGAAAATACGGAAACCATGAATACCTGAGCCTAGTGCTGAATTTGGTTGATCAAGTTGATACGGAAATCGCTCCACACTGAAGCTTATCTATGTCCGAGAGAACATGAAGTGATCCATCGAATCATGCAAATTTAAATTAAAGTAATATTATGAGTACTTGTAAAACTTATTACTACACAAATGCTTTTTTAAAGGTCAAGAAGTAATAAGAAACAAATTTGATACACATTTTTTCCACAGTCAAGTTTACACTAACAGTTAGTTTTTACTTAAGAACCTATTTCATTAGTTATTTTGAAAAACTGGTCAGCACCTTTAAAGCACTTTTAGAGACCCATCAAATTGAAATTGATTGAAAACACGTTGATTAGCTTTGAGTAAAAATGTTTCGGATATATGGCAATTTACATTCCCCGAAAAATAGGATCTTTTTTCACTCTCGTAAAGAATGACATTTTTTTATAGACATAGACAGTATCTCTAAATTGTAAATATTAGTACCTAAACACACTAAATATATAAATTTTTGAAAAATTGATTTTCAAGTATGCGCAGGACGTATCAGTATGTGCTCAGTCGGTATTTTGTGGAATTTTGTAGATTATTCAAAAAATCTACGTTTATTCTCTTTTGGATGCAGCCTTTCAACAAAATAAAAACTCGCCACACTACATTGATCATGATCAGTAGATTTCTTATAGTTTTCATAGGAATACCCATCATGATAGTTGACGAATAAGTTTTCCATAAAAATACAAGAGTCCTCTCTGGAGCAGTGTGACCAGATAGCTGAAGAAAATAGTGCCGTCAAAATGTTCGAACAGTGCAGACCTGTTGCAATATTGGTCCTTGTTTAGGTATTTGGGTCAGAAAACCTAAAATCAACTTTCTCGAAATGCGAGAGACACAGCTCAGGCCAAAAAATGAAGTCATTCCCAACTCGAAATACAACAGTACTTTGGAGCCATTGAACTCACTTAAAACATTCGAAGTAGTAGGCACTATAAAGTCTTTATCAAAAATTAATTTTGACCACAAGAAACTTCTCTGCATTTTTAAGGTTTTTTCTTAACTATTTGCCTTTTCCACAGACTTCATTTTGAAAAAAATGCATCTCAAAATGTCAAGTTAAACTTTGCAAACATGCCTCACAAAACTTCTTAATACAATTGAAAGTGATCTTTGCGAAAAAAGCTCAAATAGTGCTGTAATAGTGCCAGATGCCGCCCGCTTTCAAGCCATGAGCCTAAAATAGACAAAACTTCAAAATCTGCGAGAACTTGTGCGAATTATTGAGGTCATTTTCTTCTAATTCTTTCTGGTTTGAATTTGCCACCTTATATTACCTTTTTTAAGTATTGCTCGATTGTTGTCCAAAGAAAAAATAAGTAACCTAAAAAGGGTTTAATTTTACTCACAACCCTTGTTGGTCAAGTGCTTGTGGTCCAACCTTTATTTCTGTTTGGCAATTTCCGTTTTTATGACGAGTTTGGATATGCATTTCAAACAAAATCTAAATTCCTAGCAACTTATAAAGCCAGTATTCTTTTCATTCGATTGTAGGTAAAAATGCAACAAGCAAAACGGTCACGATGAAAAAAGGTCACAGTAAAAAGGTCACGATGAAAAAAGGTCACAGTAAAAAGGTCACAGTAAACGGTCACGGTGAAAAATCACTTCCATGGACATAAATGTGTTTCACCCGGAATATCTCTGAAGACCACGGGCAGATTTCGAAAAAGGGATTTACTTTTGACTACATAGGGGTAAGAAAACACCCTCCTCCAAGGTCTGCTGGATCCGGGGCGGGTTGTAACCATGTTCTAAGAAATGTTGGGAATGACTTCCTTTTGACTTTACTTATTAGACCTTCACCTTAGCATAATTGTGTTCCCCCGGTTCATCTTGGGGTCCCATGGCCTAATCTTCAACCAAGGAAGATCCCAGGATTCCTGGGTTCACCCCCTTGGCTACCTTTGGAGCTGTGCGGATCTGTGACCTTTTTAATGTGACCTATTTACCGTGACCTTTTTACCTTCTGACCTATTTACCGAGCGCCTTCCATTCTAGATTCAATAGATGGTATGTTGGAATTGCGATTGGCTTTCTTTGCTCATGTTCAATGAGGCTAAAAAAACAATCTTCATCCTTGGTGGGCTCCTGAGTTTCGCTTTCGTTTTCATGTCTTACCCACGAACCCCGAAATGCCAAATGTTCCATGGAGTGACCATAAACATCTGAATTGTCATTTTTAAGTCCTTTTTTGAAGGGGATTTCGAATTTGCTGGCCTTGACAAAAAATCTACTGATGACCTCCTTTCCTTCTCAAGTTGTCATTTTCAAGCAAGATATGAATTGGATCCATGTTTGTGGTATTGTTTTTCTCATGTTTTCATTGATTAATTACTAGGGCTGTTCAAATCTAGCAAATAAGCTTTTTGCTGATACATTATAATATCATAATATGATTGTAATTATAGTTAATTATATAATTTAACTAACTCAGCATATTTTCTGCATTTTGGGGGAAAACATCAAATTTCCCGCTTAATTGTGTCAATGTTACGTACCCTTTACTTCAAATACATGAACATTAGCCGGCTATTTAAAAGTATTCTGAGCAAATGCCCATATTTGCCGACACCATTGCCCTTGTCACCTAGTTTGGATTAGAGCTCTCAAGTATAGAGTGAAATGAAAAGAAAAGGGCCTCTTGAAGGTAAAGGCGTTCAGACCCAAGAGGCAAAATTTCACTACAATTACAGGGTGGGGCACATCTATTGTCAAAATTTTCAACGGCAGTTTTGAAAGGGAAAACGAGGTTGTACAGTATTTTAAAGCACTTCACGTGAAAATTCAGACTAATTTACATAAGATTATTCAATTGAAACGCCATTTGCAGCAACAACACGTTCAACACAACCACGGAAATATTGGCATGCCCTGGCAACTTCCGCGGGATCCAGTTCGGCGGTGGGTTTGATGATGGAGCGCTTTGGAGACTTCAGGCTTTTGTGGTGGGTCTTGCAAGCCATGGTCTCCATCCTTCCATATAAGTGAAAGTCACATGGGTGAAAGTCAGGATTGTAGGTAAAAAGGTCACAAGCAAAACGGTCACAGGTAAATAGGTCACAGTAAAAAGAACACGGGGTAAATAGGTCACAGTAAAAAGGTCACACGGTAAATAGGTCACAGTAAAAGGGTCACACGATAAATAGGTCACAGTAAAAAGGTCACACGGTAAATAGGTCACAGTAAAAAGGTCACAAGGTAAAAAGGTCACACGAGGAAAAGGTCTTGCAATCATTGCACACACATAATGTTGTTGGGCTGAACATCATACTTTAACTGAGGTTGAGACGTTTTATCAATCATGGGATTAACTGGACGTTAAGAAAACGTCAGTATGACACGAAAAAGCAAGAAATGATTCAGCAAATCAAATAGCAAGGAGTGTCTCTTTAACAAAGGTATTAGGTAATTTGCAGTTGTTACTATTCAAAAGTTAACACCAAAAATTGAAGTTGGTGTGGTCGCAACTCAATTCAATAACAATTCAAAATAGAATAATAAGGACTCTGCTGAGACTCTGCTTTAAAGATACCAAACCAAGCAATGGAATTGAAAGCACTAAGGTGAGTGACAATTGAAAATTTAGTTGATTAAATGCAGCCTACGTCATGGTGGTGTAATGGAAGGCCCGTGGTTGCAGCGATCCACCTGTGGATGCAGCGGAAGGTCCGTACACGCAACGGACAATCGGTCTGGAGCCCCGGCCAAGACTTGGGACGATGCCGTGACCGCCGGACGATGCCGTGACCGCCGGACGATGCCGTGACTGCCGGACGATGCCGTGGCCGACCGAGCCGATGCCGTGGCCTGTTTTTATATGAAAAAAATTCGAAAAACTGTGTAAATCCAACTTTGGGCTTCATTGTTCACAAAAATCAGACCAAAATGTGAATTGTTTTTGAAGAACTAGACTCAAGCTAATATTTGAACGTCCTGGGTGTAGATACTTTTTTGCGGGACATCTTTCTTTAGTGCTCTTTTCAAACCAAATGAAAAAAATCAGCTGGTTCAAGTTATGCATGACTGGCTCAAATTAGTAATTATTTGTGGGCGTGACTAAGGAATAGAGTTGTGAAACATAAAAAATAATGCAACAATTTAAAACACGAGTCGGCAACCTGAGGGCCCGGGCCCTTCATGTGGGCCCAAGGATGGTGGTCCTTGGCGAGCTCAGGAACTTTGGAGAAAGTCAAAAAATAGTGGGTCCGCAAGTCATCCAAAGTGCTGTACACTAGTTATGGGACGAGACGGTATTTCCAATACATGAGACCAACTGATGCCGGTCTCAATTAATGCATCTCAGAAGCTGGCATCAAGACGGCATCAAGTCTTACGAACGAAATGACAGCTACAAAAGGTGCCCGCCACTGATTGGACCTATTCGTGTTCAACAATTTTGTTGAAGCGTGTAATCGAAATCTAACTCTCTTTTGAGGCATTTGTATTATGCATGGAGACCGTGACCTTTATTGACGCCGTATCTAGTAGCTTTTTTAGCCAAAATGGTCTGTTTCAATATGATTCCTTTGATTTTCAAATTCTAGGGTCTAGTCACACTTCTTAGCCAGGTTGACTAGAGTTTGGTAATGATGTCGTGATTTGCCACCTGATTTCAATGTTGATGGGCTTTAGCAAATGGAAATTTCAAATAATAACGTTGCACTAATGAGTTATATAAAATCTTGCATTGCAACGTAATAACAAGCAATTGTTAAATGAAATATTCTCCGGCAACTTGGCGATACAACATAAGTTTTTGTGTTAATGAATAAGATTTCTCGTCACACTTTCAACGGTCCTTCAGGTATTTTTCTTCAAACCTCTGATGCCAACATGTTATGCCAAGTATTGGAATAAACGAGCTGATCCTTGGTTTGAAATTTATTTTGTTTAAGTTTAAAACAACGGAAAAATAAATCTAGATATATCGTGCCTTCAAATTTAAACCAATTGAACACCACAGAAAAAAGGCAAACCCAATTGGAGCAATTTTGGCAACACTTCGCATGTCTCACTTAGTCTCAAGCGTCTTAAGTCGGAATCATGACCAGCGAGACTTTCATTGTATTGGTCTGGTGGTATCACCGGAAGGGACAAAATGTTCTTCTGACTTATCAGCAAAGCTATCAAATGTTTGTGAAATTCGGGCAAATTTGGTGTTGCCCCCCCCAAATAAACCACACTTCCTATGCCTATGCATATATGCCCATATATGGGTATCGGCCCCATCAGTACTGTACACGTGAACCTAAAGCTCTTTGATCGTTGAATTGTGGGCCCCTGAACGTGCCAACGTCTGTTTCGTGGGCCCCTGAAGAGTTGTAATCAAATAACCTTGACCCAAAAGCGGTTACCAACTAGGGATGGGTGACACCGGCAATTTTGACATCGACACCGACACCGACACCGGAAGGTTGACACCGACACTGACACCGACACCGGTGTCGAAGTTTCCCATCGACACCAGCGGTGTCGACACCGCTGGTGTCGACGCCGACACTGACACCAATGACGACACCGACACCAGTAGTTCATAATAGTATTTGGGGTCTAAAAATCATCCAAAGTTTTATCAATTACCTTTTTGGTCAAGTTACCTTTTTGGTAACCTTTGACCCCCAAATGAAAAGTAAGAATCTGATAGCTTTCCTGGTTGGAATTACTTACTACTAGGGCCCGGAATTATATTCTTTTCATACTATTCCTCCAATTTTACTCATTTTTCTAATACTTTAGTTGTTTTGAAAAAAAAAAATAAATATTTCTATATCATTTTGGCCAAAATATTAAGCAAAATGAATGGGTTTCTTAATCACAATAGGGTTAATCCAAAATGAATCGAAGGTTCCAAAATGTCTGCAAACAGCATTTATACTAAAATAAAACATTTGCAACCAAAATTACCATCTTATTCGTAAAAAATGCGACATCTATAGGGGAAAATTGAAAATTCTACTGTTAAATCCATTTGGTGTCAAGTGCCCCTCTAACAAAAATCCATTATATTTTACACATGTTTGGTGGATTGGTGTACACAGACAAAATTGCCAAAAAGTGGCTTTGTCATGAATAGAGCGGCCGAAAATATTTAATGTTAAAGGCCAAATATTTAAATAATATTTAAGAAAAAAACATCGAAATATTTAAACAAATATTTAAATCACAACCAAATATTTAAAAAATAATGAAATTTGTAAAGAGTTTTTGGAGCAATATATTGGCATTTATTGAAATTTTGATGAAAAATCCAAATATATTGATGAAAAATTGGCAATGGCGGAAAAATAAGTGAACAAACTTTTTAGTTCAGCGCCAAAAAATCATATCGGGCAATGGAAATTGCTTATTTTTGACAGTCCTTATTTTTCCTCAACATTTAATTAATATTTTACTGCCTAAGGTTTGGTTGAATATTCAAACCAGAGTTTCCATAAAAAAATCTTGTAGAAGTTGCGGTTTCTTATTTTTGATTAAAATCCGTTAAAGCAATTTCTAATGTAATTTTGAGACCAAGCTGACTAAATATTTATTTCCCGCGCAATTTTTCCATTTTGGTTTGCCTGTTCCATAAAAGTTAAAAAAGTTAAAAAAATGGAAGATTTTGACAATGTAGATTTTGGAAAGGCAGATTTTTTCTCAAAATTTCAAGAGATTTACTGAAATTGTAGAGTTTCTTGAAATATTTTAATGAAATACGGGAATTTTCCTTTAACTTTAGAAAAAAGCCCAAATATTTAAAAACTGCTCAAAAACACAAAATATTTAAATTAAATATTTTCGGCCGCTCTAGTTATCAATAAATGACTTTTTCCAAATATTTTGGGGTTTTGAAGAAAATATGTATCAAATATTTTGCCAGTTTATAACAGATATTTTTTGGGGCCCTGCTTATGACATTGTGGCAACTTAGGGACTTGAAATGGTTTCTCGGTGCTTTTGAGCTGGAGATATCATTTCGTAAATGACAAATGCTTTGGAGACTCATGGTGATGTTTAGTATCAATGGTTTATTCTTTTATGCATGAGCAAAAATCTTCTATAAAATTTCCTGAAAGTATAATGAAACAGAAATATTTTAACATTTCTTTTCATTTTATTGTTAAATATTCCAAGGGGCAACCTTATCTACAACAGTTTAAAACTCATTGAAAAAATTATCAAATTGTGCTTTGATAATTTGATTGTAAAGTGTTACTGAAATGTGAAAGGAGATAGATCTATTATTTTTCTTGGACAATAGCCATCTTTGTTTTTCCCATAGTATGGTCAATCAAAATGTGTGCTTCTAGACAGTCAATTGGGACATCAGTTTGGACAGACATAGATATTCCTCACAAAAATCAAAAGTTCAACCTAAACTAAATAGAGGGAAAAATAGGTTTATATTTTACAATACCCTGCCAGGGGATATGATATATCTTTGTTTTAGCAAGCCTTACAATTTAAATTGACCTTATTTGCGGAACTTTTCTGAAAACTCACGAAACCTTAAAATGTCGACACCAGAGGCCTGGTGTCGACACTGATACCGAAATCCAAAAAAGCCGGTGTCGGACACCGGCTTCTCGCCCACCCCTATTACAGACCCCCAAAAACGTTTGGCTTTTCTTTTGCATTTCATTGTGTAACACGTTACTCCAACTTGAAGTGTATTGTTCTGAAGATCAACTAATGTTGCTTCAGTTTGCCACAATAATGAAGAAAAGACAAGGTTTATGTTATATGGAGCCTGTCATTAAGCTAAGATAAAAAAACTTTACTGACGCATAGATATAACCTTTCCTATTTCTTGAGTTTTAAGTTTTCCATCTTAAAATTTCGTTAATTTACTCTAACATCGACATTATTGGAAGACAGTTTCAATGATCTCGTTATCACTAAGCCAAAAACTTCGGTTTTCATTTTGCCATTTTTGCGAATTAATCCAGGAACCCCAACAAACGAAGCCTTTTTGAGGTTGTGTGAATATTATTCAATTACTTGCGTGACTTCAAGTTTGCCTTCAAAGATTTTGAAAAGATGCGTTTTTTTTATTTTTCAGTATTAATCTTGAAATACGCACACTGCTTCAATTTTTTTTATAAGAAATGACGGAGTGGCCGCGCGTATTAATGCGTTCATATAAGAGCCGAGTGTAAGTGCTTCCCCAGACGGCGTAGGTTCGAATCCTGTTGGGGGTCGAATTGAAACTGTTGGGAGTAATCCTTGTTTACATGGATTCGCATTCCTTGTAGCAGTAGTAGAAAATCCGCAACCAATAAAAATATATATGTGGAAGGAATGGTCAGGACTCGAAATATTTAGTTGAGGACTTGGAGAAAGTCTACTCTTGGGTTGGTCAGAGTAATATGGCATTGAACGGGATGAAATTCCGCACAATGACGTATGGGGCGTCAAAATTATATGTTTCTCTCAAAGACAATTGAGGTTGTGGCATTGAGCAGGTATCGTCCATGAGAGATTTAGGAGTTGTCGTCCAAGATGATGGAAAGTTTGATGAGCATATCCAGTTGAAAGTGGGGAAGGCATTTCAAACGTGCGGCTGGATCTATCGCACTTTCAAGTCCAGAGATAGTATTACGATGTACAAGTCGATTGTTAACCATTAGTCTTCGTCGGAAAAATGTAGGAGCTGATCCTTTAACATCATTTAAGGCAGGATTGGACAAATTTTTAAAAACTTTTCCTGACCAACCCACAATTCAAGGGTTGCATAGATCTGCCAACAGTAACTCATTGGTAGATCGAATTTCATATAAACATTAATTATTGAAACTATATTAATGATTAACTCTCTTTACAGGGAATCCCATTCCTTGTAGGGGTATTGAAAAAAAGGAATATTGGCGGTCTCGTACCTTCGTCCGGCTTCCTGCCCAACTCCATCAACGACGGGAACTGACGAAGGATCTGTTCAATCTGACCCACCCTATCTACTGCAATAACCAAGATTTTCACCATCTACCGCTACCCAACTGTATCTGTTCTGTTTGTCAATCTCCGCTTCCTTTCTTCCATGCGCACTGAAACGTATTCTAGTCAGCTCATCTGTGATATCACTTTCTAGTCGACCATTTTAACGTTTTTACCAACTGACATGTCACCATTGATTATATATGATGGAACATATATCTATATATTTTTTGCATATTTATACGCCCTGACATGACCATGAGTCGCAATAAAACTTATTATTATATTAGATTGGGAAAATTTGCGTCTATTTGTTTCCGTATTTGTGCTGATTGTTTTACCTTCTATCGATTAAATGTTGTTGCAGTGTATGAAGGCAGAAAAAATGTGTGTGTTTTTGTCTGGCTAAGTCAAGTTAAAATAAAGTTACCTTTAGGTTTCTTTGACCACCATGATTTGGCGATTTCATGCAATCAACGGACTTTGTTTTAAGCCACATTGGATCAAATGGCTTACAAATTTTAACGTAGTAATTTAAAGTAAAAATATGCATTCGGATTCCGTCGGATTTGAAGGTGAATTTTCAGATTTGGATTTAGTCGGATTTAAACGCGAATTTTCGGACTTGGATTCGTTTAGATTTGTCGAAGCTTGTCAGATTCGAATTATAATTATTGAAATATTTTTTTCGGATTTGATCCAATCCGAAATGAATCCGAAAATTTCAAGCATTTTTTCAAAAGTTGAATTAAGCTTCTGTCACCACATAAACTGTAGCAGTCAAAAATGATTGATTGAATTTAAAATTTGTGGTATTGGCTATTAGTTATGGGCAAAAACAATACATTGGTACATTAGGTTCCTTTTTCTATACATTGAAGAAAGAGGAACTGGCCAGATCAATATCTTGTTTCATCTAACAAATATTTCAAGATATAGATTCTAGTCCAAAACGTGATCTTCTCCAAATCTTCTGTTGCAAGTGTGACAACCCGAGATCGCATCGAATACTTATGGGAAATGCCAAATATTTTGGGAAGAGCTATGGAGAATACTTTTATGAAGATAAAAACAGCCTTAATCGGACAGTCCAAAACTTTCAATACGGCGCAACACGAATACGTGGAATTTTACATCAATAACATGGACAAACCGTGGAAAGACACTTTGAAGTTCCTGAAATTGATAAATAAGTGGTGGAAAGTGGTGAACACTAAAAGTGCCGTCCTTCACACACAAATACGTGCCCCATCCCGTGCCCCAATTTATTCAGTTCAGATTATTCAGTTGTATCAAGTTGGGCGCAAACTTCAGCGGACTGCGCATCACCCTTTTCGATGACCTGCCACCCCCATCAATACCCGACCTCATACCCTTGATCCCTTCAACGTTTTGGAGATGCCGAGCGATTCAAGCCCTCCCCATGAATGCCTCTTACAGACGACGGATAGCAAGGGAAGTTTTTGATAGTGACCACCATTTGGGGTGTGGTAGAAAGGAATTTCACATTTTACCTACTGACAACTGTACATGCACTGTATGTGGTGAACACCTTCACCATTTTCATCTTTTATATCATTTCTGCGACCATACTGATGTTTGAGACATCGCAAATATATTATATATTAATAAAAGGATTAACTGTTTGGGGGATTGGTTGGGGATTGGATGCTAACCTATAACCATATCTAGGAGACCCAGATTTTGCTGGTCTCGGTTTCCTCTGAGTACCTCGTACATGAACCTATCTACACTCCACATTGAAACATGTCCCACTACTCGTTGATCTACGACACATGTACGGGTGGAAGAAGGGGCACTCAACCTTTGAGCACCCTTTCTTGTTGTATCTCAAGAGCCCAAACTTCAATAATTTTTGACACCACTGTGGATGTTCAAAAGAGCTACAACCTTTTCTATCAGGACTACAAGGCTGCCTTTTGTGGTCAGGACAGACTTCCTTACAAGCTAGAGCTTCTGTATGATATTCATGTTCTTTTACTACGTCACCTTATTCTTGCTCTGACGTGTTGGCATAAGGAGAATCAACATTCGAGTTGAAATCTACTTGCGTACAAGACATGGCGCAGTTGGCTCTCATTTTATGAACCGTCTGCAGCCCGTGATTTGAAAATTATGGAGTATTGTTAGTGATGGCCTGGTTCGTCTGGCGATGTATCGTGGTTTGATTGATTCAATCGTCGATGTTGTTTTTCAATCGATTACCAACATTGGTTCGTTTCGATTATGGATGAAGTCAGCTGGACGATGGACTGTTTCATCCAAATTCATCGGTATCAAAGACCACTGAAAGGAAGCTTTCGACACAAAACAACCCTTATCATCACTGCTGTGGACGACTCTAACGCTAAGGATTTCCCGGATCAACTGAGAGAACAAATTTCAAGTGGTACCCTTTTCTGAATGATCGTTTGTTGGAATTGGTGAGATTGATCCAAAACGAAGAAACTTCATTGAACGAGTTTTTTTCGGTGTTGTATCTATTCAATAAAACCAACAAGAGGCAAACCAACAAGTTCTTCGTGATGAAACTGGGACGACGAAAATACAAAAAACTATCGTGGGCAAGAGCAACGTTCAACGAGGACGAAGAGGACGTGATCATTTAAAATCATCAATTTCTAAAACGAATGAAGTTCGTTTACATCCTCTTACTACTTTATTTCTATCTTTAACAATTTTTTGTCGTACTCTTTTCGTATTCTCCTCTATTTTCAGTTTATTTTTATTTTTCTTATTATCTTTTCTTTGTGTGTCTTTTTTCAGGTTTCTTTTAGTTCCTAAGTTCTATTTTGTCGTTTTAATGTCCTTTTCATACATACATTTTTAGTACATACGAGCTAAATCCTGAGATCTGATATAAACTGAAATCTTGATGTCGCACTCACTCTAGAAACATCTCCAAGGTCCAAATGACAATGGTCGAACCAGTGTCATCAGACTGACCTAAGACAAATTTAGATATTGTTCATCATCTGACGTGATACCACATTTCACCTTGAAAACAAACCTTATGGTTTAAGGGTCTCTTGGGACTTGCTTTTAATTTTTAATTTTGTTGTATTGATCACCAAGCAAGCCCGAAATACATATAAGCATTTGCAGAAACGTAATGGATTTGATTGTATTGGAAACCTTAATTATCATGACATCCCTTGCTAAACTGACTTGCTTGCTCTGGCCCTCATACCTCCAATAAAAAACGTGAAAGATCCACGGAATCCTTATATTCCAAACTTGAATGAGCTCTGGCAACGTGAGATAACCGAAATATAGTTTTTTACTTTCATCTTTATTCACACACTCAAGAACAACACTTGCTTAGTTTGGAAAGTTATTGACAATTGGGTATAAAACGAGCCATGAGCAACAGACATACTGTACACCATAAAAGATGGAGTTTGACAACAAAAACGAAATTCTTTTTGGTCCAATAACCTTTGAAATTCAAATTCTCCGTTTTTTTCCAAATTTGCGACTACCCAACATCAAACACATTAGCAATTCAAAATTTTAAGGGGAATTTTGCAATTGGGCAATTTTGTAGTCAGCTACTCTTGGTTTCGGTTTAGTTTAAGCCCCCTTGAGCTCTTTCGGTCCATCACTAATCTAAACCTGGGGTTGGCAACCACTTTTGGATTAAGGCCCACAAAATTTGCTTATGAGTTATCAGGGACCCACCAAACAGACGTTGGTAGGTTCAAGGGCCCACAAATAACGATCAAAGAGTTTTAGATCCAAGAGCACATTACTATGGATGGCTAGCGGGCCAACTATTTTGGACTTTCTCCATGGTTCCTGGGCCACCAACGACCCCCTTGAGCCCACAAATTGCTAACCTCTGATCTACATGATTAGTGCAATGAGGCAATAAAAAATTTAAATAAATGCATTTTGTAAATGTATATTTCGAAAACATGGTCACATCTTCTTGGTCTTTTAGGGGCTCTGTATTATTAGTTTTAAGCCTCAGAAAGGAGCAAGAAATAGTTTTTCATGGTATGCAATAAATAGTTGAGTTTGTATCAAATCAAAAACGAAGATAAATAGCCTCTGAAAAAAGCACGATACAGCTCAAAATAATCAAGAGTTCACTTGATTTACACTAAGCGTATCATTTCATTTGCCAAATCTGCTGAAGTACAAAATACGGCCAATGCATCGGGGGAATAATATGAAGTATTTCAGCAAAGAATTCAAACATCTGAGTGGTTCTCTGTTTTTGATCTGAATTGTTATCTCATTACAATGTTCTCAATATGAGAAACAACAAATTTAGCAACTCCTATTTCTACTCTCCAGAGAACCTGTCAACAAGTTACTCTTGGTAACGATGATTTGATGTTGTTCAATCCCTGCACTACATCAGCAGGCGTAGCTTGTCTTGCCAATTCGTCGGCGGACCTTTTTCGTCTCCTAAACGCTTGAATAGCCAGGAACAGAACATCCACCAAATTGCTGATTTGATCCCTAATCACTTGGACATTGGCACAGGTTGCGGATTCTTGTTCAATGGCTTGTGCCAGGTCAGTCCTTAACGTTTGCCGTTGGTTACTGGCGTCCACTAAACCAACAGTCACTCCACCCAAACCAAGTGCTCCACCCACCGCCACGGCAACAATGGCTGCACCCTAAAAGTTAGTCAGAGGGAGATATTCAGTATCAAGAGGTTCTTGAAAGTTATTCACAAGCCATTCACATACTTCAGGACTATCGAGCAAGTCTTGTCGAGTGGAAATGTGAGCCACGGATTGCGGATATTGGGCAGCATATTCAGGATGCACCCACGGATTTTCTAAGAGAAAGCAATGAAAAAGACACTAGAATGGGTCAAATGTCATGACGGGAGGTAATTAATTCAAGTCTCTTAAATGATAATGTTTCTAATGTCGAACTGGGACAGAGGACGAAGAGGGCACCTGACATTTTACCTGACGTTTGCGTTTTTGCCGTATGAAAAATTCAGAAAATAATAGGATTTCTGATTTGCGCTCACATTAGGGATCAAGCGTCTTTTGGATGGGATCATTATTTTTGCTACGGTGTTTAGCTGTGTTACATGAAAGTGTTTGCTCAAATGCTCAATCAAAACTTCTAATAACACTTTTCAATGTCTTATTGAATAAATTTGGTCAATATCTATTGAGCAGATGATTTATTATCAAAACTTTCTCACTTCAAAATACATCCAATACTGCCATGAAGGAAAGCAAGTCCGTGTAAAAAAACATATCATGAAAATAATTTAGTAAATAAAGATTTACAGGAAATTTGAACCAACGAGAGATCTTAGCTGAGAAATGCCTTATTCTTTAGTTTTCATAAATTTTGATCTCCGAGTTAATCTTTTTGTTTTTATTGTTTCTTTGTTTGGAATTAAAATAATTTACTCCTCAAGTCCCGAATGTAACCTCGCTTAAGTTGTGTCAATTCAAATTGACACATCGTTAATCTTAGTTTGACATACCTTTGTTAAAACGAAAACAAAAGGGCTTGATATGCAAAATTCAGAGGCAAATAATAAGACGTTGAATTGGATAAAGTATACCTTGAACTTGATAGTCGGACACTTGAGCAGCCACAATGGCAATGCCACACAGGCCCAAAAGACAAGAGACTTGGACCATTGTTCTTTTCGGAGTTCTTGACGGTTTGTCTGTCAAAGACCAAGTGAAGATTGGCAGAATTTGCAAACACCACGTCGAGCCTACATAGTCTGAAAGTGAAACCTGTTTGACAGGCAAAACGGAAGTGGTGGTTGATTCGTGCACAGTGGTCAAATTGGGATGCCCTAGACATTTCATATCGATCAGGAACCACTGTACTTCAGGAACCATTGTACTTCAGGAACCACTGTACTTTAGGAACCACTATATTTCAAGAACCACTGTGTTCCAAAAAAAATAATACTTCGCAATGGTAGCTTACGAATCTTCTTGGTGGATATTTTTTGTGTATTGCTTCATTTGTTGGTAAAAATTTATGTGTGAGAATATAATGATGTTATTTTATTGTTTATTGTGTGAACCAATCAAACATCACAAAGATGCTGAAAGAAATAGGTTGAAGGAAATATAAATGTACTGCAGATTATAATGGAAATTTTGCTATGGTATTGATTTCATCAACGTGCAACGGAAGGGTATTGTCGTAATTGCTTGACAATGATTGCAACTTGAAGGTCCAGCCACCATTGTGATCACTCAGTTTTAAATGTCTGCGTTTGCCTTGAGCAATACACCAAATACAGGCTAGAATGATGGGAAAATCAAAGAAATCATGTCAAATTATGAAGCTTTTTCCTTACACGCATACATTAATTGCCTAGGTAAATACCAGTCTCCATTCCACTTTCGAAGCAATTTCTGTTATAGAGTACGTACTGATTCATGCGTAATCATATCTTCATCGAGGGCAAGGTTTTTCACTTAATTTTCCCATAGTACTACAGTGCAAATTGCACACGCCACAAGTTTCTAGACATATTGGACGTCGGACGACTGATTGACTGGTCCATGTACCCCTGAAAGGGAGTACACTTAACCTGTTTTTCCCCAATACGTAGGAGGGTCCAAAACTCAACAAGTACAAAGTGTTTCTCCCATGTTAAAAACTCGAGGACCTGTATCCTTACCACCTCATTTGTGAAAATTTGGCCTAAATATATACTTATCTTGTACACTACCAATGACTTTTTGTAAAAATCTAAATTCTAATTAGCTATTAAAAAACAAGAAACACCATTCATTCAATAAGCATGGCAGAAATATATTAACCAGAGGCACTGAACGGGTACAAAGCAAAAGCAAGCATCATTAGCATGATAAATTGAAAGTAAAAATGAAATTTAGGCACACAATTTCAAATCAAGAAAGATTGAGCAATAATGCTATCTAAGATTCACAATTTAAATGAAGATTTCAGAGTATGACAGCTAAATAAAAAGTGAAACATAAAGCAATGATTTTCTTGAAGATGGTAGCAGAAATGTGGATCAAATAACAAAATTTTGTAATCAAATCCCACCACAGTATCATTTTGGTTAGAAGGAGACATACATGGATCATATTTGCCAAAGGACAACACAGTTCATCACCAAGAATTCTGGTAGACAGGACTTTAGTAGATTGGTATATTGGGTATATTTTGGTAGCTTGAAAGTATTCAGATTGGTTTTAGTCCTTGACCCTGAATTCTACACTTTTCTGAATTCTTCTTGATCTTTTGTGTACTTGGAGTTTTTACAACCCAAAGATGGAGAGCACTCTTGGTTATTGTTCATCAATGGATAATGAACCAAGGTAGGAAGGCGAGAGTAAAAATAGTCCAATTGGAAGTTCTTCTCAACATTTGCTTCTCTGTTAATTTTCTGCGTCGTTGTTTAAGATAAGGAAACATTATCCACGGCAATTTAAGTTGGGGAAAAGTATTGAATCTTCCTGGTGCTCGAAACATTTTTGACCGAGATGTGTTGAGATTGTAAATCACTGGAAGTAACGTAGCATATGGCTGAATATGTTACATTCATAACAACACATGGCTTTGATGATTAGGGTTTCAAAATTTCCAGCAAAACATTGCTAGGTAAAAGTGTTTTGTTCAATATTTCTCATTTTTATAATCAATTCACAATTAAAAATGTTGATGCCAATTTACTAATTTTAAATATGAGGCATCCAAATTGATCAGAATTATGAAACAAAGATATCCACAGAGACCGGCAAAACAATTTTAATCGTTTTATGACGTTTTCAAAAACTTGCTATATTTACTTTTTTTGATGTTCATTGCTGTTACTTCAATTGTTATTTTCTCGGCTTTTTTGCCAATTCAATTTACTTTCAAGGTTCTTTTTATGTCATTTTTGTCTCTCAACTTGTCATCTGTTCAAGGTCAATTAAAACTTTGCGTGGCTTTGAGATCCTACGAATTTGTCAGAAATTTGAAACCCAAATAATGTTTGTCTGTAACTGTTGGTCCTTCAATGCTTTGAGATTTTCCGGTATATTTCCTTTGTACAGGCATGTCAATATGCATTTCCACTGCATGCCATCACTGGCTCAAACGGAAAAAATTGGCACTGAAGACTGAGAACTGGCAACATTGCACTGAATTCTTTCTTTGATCCTTGATCACTACTGGCAAAGCAAAGACGAGTCACGTACGTACATATTGAGATCAAGGCAATTGTGAGACTGTCTCAAGTCTTGAGGATTGTGAGCCCTCCCAGAATGGCCAAAGGGGTGAAAATGGCTCATCATATCACTAACACAAATTCAAAGGTTTGTCTAATTTTGAAATTCACTCGTTTGTTTGGTGGCTAGTGCTTATGGGAAAAGAAGAATGCTGACTCACTGAGAATGAGTAACAGCCTGTGAGTAGACTGCCTCATGTCCCGTTTTGAGCAGAAAGAACGAGTTTTCAAATCATGAAAGCCGCGGGAGTCAATCAAAATGAAGGGGAGAGTTTTGGACCCTCCTGTGTATAAACCAAAAGGGGATCGGGCGAAGTTATATGTACTCCCTTTCAGGGGTACTTGACTGGTCACAAAACTAGGACAATAGAGCGCCTTCTGGCAATTTTTCTGGAAACCACTTTTTGCCTTGTTTTGGTTATTACTCAGTCGTTTGACCTCATAGAAAACGCTAGATTGTTTAGCACTGCGATTACCCCAGGTTTTCAAAAAGATGATATGTCAGTTTTGTTGGGTGTAAAACCATCCACTTCTTTTGAATACCAGAGGAAGTATGCAGATCAAATTGTATTGCCCATTGCCATCTCGTGAAAAAAAATGCAGGGCAAATGTGGGGTGATCGGGATATCGAGTTTTAAAGAGATACTTTGGATGCTTTGGGCAAGTTTATAATTTATTTGGTAGGAGTTTTTTTGAGGTGTTTTGATCTTTCATTGGACATTCCAGAGATAGTTTTTCCATCCGGTTGTCAGACCCATTTTTAAAAGAAGGATGCAACCTTTAGAACATTATTAAAAATGTTCATGTGAAAGAAAGAGCCACCCACTTAAACATCGACCCAAAAAATAGCAAAATGTTGTGAATTAGAAAGTGCCGATTCTTTTGAGCTGTTCACTAAGTACTTATTTGTTCAATGACTACTAGTTATATTGGGAATAAAAAGAATACGTTTGTTACTTTTATTGTGCGTTTACACTTTTGTTCCACTGTGATTCCTTTATGGAAGAAAGAATGCCACTTCCAAGTTAAAAAAACCGGGTTTTAGCCGTTCCTCGAAAAAAGAACCGGATTACAGTTCCCGATCATTCCTCCAAAATGAGGAACGCGTTACTACTGAATACCTTTAGGAAGAAAGGAATGGCATTATAAAGTACTAAGTACTTTTTTAATAGGCATTTATTATCAGTGAATAATGGTGTGATTTTATTCATCTCAATCACAATCATTTTTCTAAATTTGTTAAAAAGGCCATAAATTCCTCCTGCTTCATTTGGGTTTTTGATGTTTAGTATTACGTTCAAGATTTTGAATTGAAAATTGAAAAAAAAACATTGTCTCAAATAGCATTTTAGGATAATGCCATTCAGCACTAATTTGATACTTTTAAATATCAAATTATTTGATAAGTTTTGAATATGGTGTGATTTGATAGCTAACGCTTTGGATCCCTCGACTTATAATTTTGGTCATATTTGTTTTCTTTATCATACTACTCAAACACCTTACAATGTCCTGTATTTTAGCTTAAGGTTTGATTTATGGTTGGTGAACTTATGGAACTTATGGACTTATGTATAGTTTATATGACTTGATTGAAGGTTTTAAGAAGAGAAAGAATGGAAAAAGTGCAAGTTCTAATAATTTAAATGAAGGAAAATGGATTCGTTGTAAGCAATTCCTGAAATGTCGATTTATCGAAACTTGCGAGGAAAAAGTTGGCCTACATTTTAGCATTTTCCATTTTGGCCAAAATTGAAAAAAAAACTCCCTGTCTTAGAACTGATAGGCACGTTACTGAAAAAGTCAATTCTTGTGGTTTGTATGGCAATTACCAAACACTGAAATGTGTTTCAGACCAAGGGAACATTGCAAAAAAACTCTTATAAACTGAATTTTTCCAGGTCAGGTCTAGATTAAGTTATTTCCTGAGAAGCCTATTATTTTAACTAATTTTTGTAAAGCTAATTAGTAGAGTGAGTAGAAAAATTTAATTACATCGTAAATTTTCTTTAATTTTTTTGGCCCTTTTCGTGAGCCATTTTTGGTCACGTCAAGTCATAATTGGCGCCAAAAAATCACTTGCTACCACATCCAGCCTGACCAATTTAAGCTCTTTTTCCTCATATTTTGGAAATCTGGCTCCAAATTTGAGCATTTAGCTCATTTGGCTCTTTTAGCTCCTTTTGAAATATTTGGCAATTTTTTAGCTCTTTTTCTGAGAATTTTAGGGATTTTTGGCTCCTTTTTACAATTTTCGAAGTTGCCAGATTTTCTACCTCAACAAAATGAGGCTTGTTTAAAAATGGTCATTCTTCCTACAAATACGTAGGATTTTTCAGGACAATTGACTCCAAACTATGGCTCTTCTTGCTGCAGCCAAAAATAGCAACTTTCGGCTAGTCTTGGTCTCCATTAACATGCTGGTACCGACTAAAACCTTGACTTAGTTTACCCTTTGATTCTAACTACTCTACTCTAACTAGTGATGGACCGAAAGCGCTTTCGGCCGAAATTTCGGTTTCGGTTTCGGTTTTGCCTACCGAAACCGAAAGCAGACATGCACTATAAAGGACGGAGTTTGACAACAAAATCGAAAAAAAATTCGTCCAAAAACCACTGAAATTCAAGTTTCCCGATTTTTCAAAATCTACGCCCTACCATAGATATCTTGACCACTGGATGTCGTACGACCGACCGCTTGGTTGGTAAATTAGTACATTGAATAGT
The DNA here is from genome assembly GCA_010645155.1 of Tigriopus japonicus. Lineage (NCBI taxonomy): Eukaryota > Metazoa > Arthropoda > Copepoda > Harpacticoida > Harpacticidae > Tigriopus > Tigriopus japonicus. Next base: position 6,771,794 of record CM021316.1, on the reverse strand, counting down.
CTCCTGGGAATTGATCACAAACCGGTTTATTGTACTGTTTTTCCAACCAACCAAGCGGTCGTCCGCCATCCAGTGTCAAGAAATCTATGGCCCTACCCAACATCGGACACATGAGCAATTTAATTTTTAAGGTGGATTTTGAATTTACACAATTTTATAGTCAGCTGCTTTCGGTTTCGGTTAAGCCCTCTTTCGGCCGAAACTTTCGGTTTCGGTTATGAGCCCTTTCGGTCCATCACTAACTCTAACTGACAAAAAGTTCATTTGATGTAATTGAAATTTAGCTTGTGAGCTTTGAATTACGGGCCAAACAAAGGGTTAAATTAGATTTTTCTCTGGTCGGCCCCAAAATGAAAACCGGCTTTTGCCAATAACCGAGGCATATAGGTCTTTCATTTTCGTTGCTCTATCTGTAACATTCGAAAAGCCAACATCACTTCGCAGAACAACCTTATTTCTTGGCCGTTCTTAAGACAGTAAGAAAAAAAAACTAAAAAGCAATTTTTCCATGTCTTAAAGACACTGCCAATTACGTAAGGTCCAAAAATTTGATTATATTAGTGTTTAAGCCTTTTTAAATTTAGCTCTTTTTCCATAAAAAATTAGCTCTTTTAACTCCAAAATTTGCCCCTAAACTGAGGAATTTAGCTCTTTTTAATCTTGAACACTTGGATCCGCTGAACACATCTGTCTTCAGTACAAATTTCTTCTATGCCAGAAATAAAACCTTAATATTTAGCCAGAAATAACTAAATGTGCTGAGTTGTAGCTAGATTACAAAGAATGATTACAAGAATGACTAAATGTAACTTTAAATTCAATATTACCATTTTTGAAACAGTTTGGGAATAATTTTATTTTGATTTTTTTGGCCTTTTTGGAGTGAATTAAATTTAATTTTTTTGTGAAAATCAGTAAATTTTTCTACGCGATCTACTAATTAGTAACCTTTTTGAACACATGCATGCAGAAACTTCTTGAATCTATGTTACTTGAAAATATTTTTCTCAGGTGCTGAGTTATTTGAGTTTAATTGGTCCCGTTTTGACCCAAAAATAGCGAAAAAAACACCCCAGGTTGTTGAGAATCCAAATGTTCAAGGCAAAAGTAAGGAATTTTGAAACGGCCAGTACCGTGTAGGAACAATCATGTGGGACTGCAATGAAAATACTTTTTCGTTCTGAAGAATGAGCCAAATATAAAGAGAGGACTGACGTGTGGAACTAAATTTTGGCGAAGCAAAAGACACATATCACTTTGTAGATGTACATACTACTGAAAAAAACTCTCAAAAGGTCTGCCAACAAAGTCAAGTAAATTGATTTTTTTTTGGCTTTGCCCCAAGTTTTTTGAAAAGTTGCTCTTTCTGTTAAGAATCTTAAAAGTTCTGAAAAATGTAAGGCCACATTAAAAAAAATAATCAAAACTAGTGCAAAGGGAAAATGAACGAGTCACGAGTACTTTTTGGGTTTTTGAGCGGTTACAATCACAGCATTTTTGAAAATTAATGGCAAAACACTTACTTTTTCGAAAAAAGGAACGAATTACCGTACTTTCGTTACTAGCTAGTACTTTTGTCACAAGTGCCCTGTTAAAATCATATTTCTAGGTTTACGTTCAAGGTTTTGTCCCGGGTGTTTCCTTTCAAGTCAAATCACAACGGTCAAAAATTTGTTTTTTAAAGTTTAATGCCACAATGCAAATCAAATTTTATGGTTGTTGGACATGCTAATTCAATTTTTGTTTTGCATTTATTTTGGTTTTGCCAACATTTTGATTTGCAAAGATTTCAATTGTTATTTTTTTGGTAATTTTCTTGCAAGTCACTGTATGTCATTTTCTCATACGATGAGCAAAATAATGTATCATTGAAAAGAAAAAAAGAAAGCCCTTTCCCATCAGGATAAGGTAAAAAAAAACACTTTTTCAAGTTTGAGCATGTTGAAATTGCATCAATTTTGAAGGGGTCAGTCCCAATCATTGTACTTTTGTGAATTACAATCTCAAAGAAGATGCCTAGATTTTCCAAGTATTTTCCAAACTTATTGCAAGTATTTCGATTCAACCCGCAAGAGGGAACTTTGGCAATCTATGATTAACAATGGTCTTCTGACAATCAGTAGTCCATTTCAATATGCACCAGCCTGGTTTCCATCAAGGAGAAATTTGTAATTAGTTTCAGATCCTCAGTTAAAGGGCGTAAACAACTTAAATTCTCCGACTTTTTTGTCCTGGTTTGTCAACAATCTCTGTTTCACCAAGTTTTAACAACAGGTCGTAACTTGGATTAAGATTTTTTTACACATTCACCCAATTATGCACATTTCTCACTGTTTTTCTTAATTAATTAATAACAAAAACATATCAAGCGAATTACCGCAAATGTCAAATAAATTCGTTACGTTTCAATTGGAGATATGAAACGTCTTTTTTAGCACGCGCCTTTTCGTATCGTACATCAAAACACGCAATACTGGGCAGTTACTGCCAGATACAGCAATCTTTTTCCTCATGTTTTTGGACACGTTTGTTCGAAAAAGTCATACATTGTTCCTTGATTGGTCATTTTGTCTTCAGCATTTTGATACAAAGTCAATTAAATACTTTTCAAGACAGTCACCAATCCTCTCTCGATAGACCATTTATTGATGAAAATCTTTCCCCTGAGGTTAAAGGTACCATCTAGCATGCAAATTTGAATTGATTTTGGAACTGTGTCTCTGAACGCATTAATTTCGATTGCAATTATTTGTGAATTAGGGGAACTTGGCAATTGCATTTGAAGAGTACAGGGTTAGAGGGAGACTGTCGTTTACAATTTGACGAGTATTACGATAAGAACTCTCTTTTCGTTGTTTGATCTTTTTACAAGCACCGAAAAAAGACAAAATTTTGATTTTGATTTTTTTTTTTTTTTTTTGTAGTTGCGATTACTAGTTTTCTACGAATAGGGATCTTTAATTGCAACCAGAATAATTGAAAATATGGGCAACCTTTTAGCTTTGAAACACAAAATTTTGTCCAGTAGATTTTGAAAAGGGCGAAAATAGGTCAAACTTTTTGGGGCTTATTTTTGCTGTGATCTACCAATCTTTTGCATTGTAGCTTCCCAGTTAGCTGTTCCTTAACTAACCATATTGTTTGATTTTACAATGCATATAATATGGTCGGTCAGACATCTAGAAGGCGCTTAAGTAGCCAAAAACAAGTGTTTGGAATGCGTAGTATTTTGAGACATAGGTTGACGTAGCTTGCAAAGTATCTCTTGTCAAAGAATTTGATGTAGATAGGAGGTCAGGTAGGGATGGGTGACACCAGCAATTTTGCTTTTGACTCGACACCGACACCATAAGATTGATACCGACGCCCACACCGACACCGGTGTCAAAGTTGCCCATCGACATCGTGCTGTCGACACTGCTGGTGTCGACGGCGACACTGACACCGATAGCGACACCGACACCAGTCTTTCAAATTAGAATTTGGGTTCTAAATCTCATCCAAAGTATGAAAAATTATGAAAAAGGTTCCAGCCTTCTTGATAGCCCTTCCACCCCAAATGCCAAATAAAGAGGAAACGTCTAATAACTTTCCCATTTGGAACTTCTTATATCCTTGTGGAAACAAATGGGCTCAAACTGGTTTGTTATAGCGCTTTGGAGCTAGACAAGTCATTTTAAAATTACAAACACTTTTCAGACGGATGATGTTGCTTATCAATTGCAAATGTTTTCTTCAATAATACTTGCATAAAAATTCTTTAAAAAATCCCTAAATATGTACTTAAACAGGAACACTGTACAGTATATGCCGTGAGGCTGTCCCAGAATATTGAGAGAAAGGCTGGGAGTGGACGCAAGTCCAAACTTGACCCAAAGAGGTTCAAGACACTGGGAAAAAGAACTGAAGTCAATGAGGTCATTTGCAAGGGACTTGGGCATTTCGCACATGTGAGTGAACAGGGCAATGAAAAAGGCTGGAGGTCTGTCTCTCCACTCTCACAAGGCTCTTTCCACCAACCTTTTTCATTGCCCTGTTCACTGACATGTGCGAAAGGCCCAAATCCCTTGCAAATGACCTCATTGACTTCAGTGGGGCCCTTTTTGCCAGTGTCTTGAACTTCTTTGGGTCAAGTTTGGACTTGCTACCACTCCCAGCCTTTCTCTCAATATTCTGGGACCGCCTCACGGCATATACAGTGGGTCTGGACACACCCACTTGGTGGGAAATCTGTGTTGGCGTTTGGCCAGCGTCCAAAAGCGCACGGATCGAAATTCGTTTGTCTCTTTCCATATTGAATATCTTGGGAAATATAACAGCTAGAACGTACTTTTTTGTTTTCTTTGATAACTATGTCTTTATACTATATCATAAAACGGAATCATTTGTCTACCACAACCCACTCTTGAGCTATTAGGCAAATACTGAGTTAAAGATTTTTTCGTTACGCCCTATACAGTGTGAGCAAGCAAATCGCGGAAATATGGGCTCCGCCATGTCTGAGGCTGTCAAGAACAGCAAGGTTGACGCCAGGGCAAGATTTTTTATATGTGCAAGCATATTGTTTTACCTTCTTATTTTTCAAAATGACCGCCGTTGGCAGCCACCATGGCCTTAAGCCTGCCCCTGAAGGCACCGCAGACTTTGCGGACGTAGTCCTCGGGTATTGCAGCCCACTTGTCCTTAACAACAGACTTCATGGTGTCGGCAGATCTGAGAGGAGCGGCACAGGCCTTGCTCTCCACGTAGCCCCAGATGCCAAAGTCGAGCGGAGCACAATCCGGCAATGATGGCGGCCACAATTGCGCCGGCCAGAAATCAGCAAGATGTTTGCTGCACCAGGGGCAGAGTCCTGTTGCCAGACATAGTTCCCGACCGGGTAAGACTCATCCAACCAGGGCTTCACAACTATCTTCATGACATCACGGTATTCCTCGGCTCCCACGCGCAGGCCCTTCAAAAACCAGTACGGAGGCATCCGTTTGCCATCCGACGCAACGACGCCAAGCATCATTGCACTTTCTGGATGCTTGGAGGCATTGATGGGGGGAACGTCCTCAAGGCCAAGTAGCGGTCGTTCCTCGCATTCCGGCTCTGGTCCACAGTCCAGTTCTCCTTGTCCGAGAAAATCAGGACAGTGGACGGCGCCTTTTTCTTGAGCCTTGAGATCAGCTTCTAAGTTTGCAGAATTTGACAAAAAAAATAAGAATGACGTTGGCACAAAAGTCAATGAAGGTAAGATTTGAAGAAATGTGCGTTTTGGTTTGACAATGTTGAGCTTGCAAGGGACCTTGTTGAGTCAAAAGAAGAGTGACACTTTGACACTTCCATTTCTTGTGGTATACAGAGTAGGGCAGCAAAATTGTCCGGTCGCGTATTGCAAATTTCCAGCCTAAATGAGCCAGTCAATCAAATTACCTTTAAGTACAGAAATGTGCAAGAGGCAGCAAGGCTTGGTTTTTGCATTGTTAAAGCAACATAGGACCGAAAATATGTTGATGTCTGTAATTACACAATGACAGATGGGTGGCAGAATGAACAGAGGAGGTCAAGGGGATCCTTAGGACGAACACCTCACCCAAGTGTTAGACCTGGGTGTCTTGTAGGCCAACAGGAAGAATATTTCTCCCACACAGGAGAAAGTGTCTCCACCATGGTCTACTACAACATCCTGGGGTACCCAGTTTTGCCATGGATTAAGGCCCATTTGTTACACGAACAACTAACTAGGGTATTTGTGGACCAGAACGGTGCTTTGTCCCAAATATCAAAGAATATGAAAAGTTATGCCAAGAAACTCTGCCAACTTTTGGCCCGAGGAGTTCTGGCGTCCATTCTCCCTAAATCACAACCTTTAGACTATTTTTAATGAGTGTGTTACAGAATGAGACCAAAGCTACCCCTCATCCAAATTTAGAGTCCTTGAGGGCCAAGATTGCAAAAGTGTTGACCAACTTTGCCAAGGCCACCATCAGGAAGGCAGATTCGCCTTTCCGGTCCCAAGTTGAGGCCTTAATGGAATTAAATGGAAGACACAAATTGGAAAAATATGGATAATACTGTGATTTAAAAACGCAGAAAATTTCGTGAGGCTATGGCTAGCATTTCCAAAGTTATAATCTTTTTCCTTCTGAAAGTACATGACCGGACATTTTTGCTGCCCCACTATGAAGTCTAAAGCAAGGGTCGGCAACCTGCAGGGGCCAACACGTGGGCTCAGGATGATTCACTGATTCTGGCAAAATATACTTCCTTTCTTCCAAAATGAAGTCGTTCATTCAATTTGCAGACAAAATCAAAGTGCAGGCACCTACGCAATAAAAAAGTGGTACGGTTTGGTCGACGGGAACAATGTTTTAGTGATTCCACATACGAATTCTCAACATGAATAGTAGCTTTCATAGAATAGAAGGTCGAGCACTAATTTGACTGGTTGTTCGAGGATCTCATTTTAGTATCACGTATCCTAAACGAGTTATTGTGATGTATTAAATGACAGTTGCGTGCAAGAACTTATCAACACTTTTTGTCAGATCAGATGAGAACCACGATAAATGTTACCATCTTTAAGTCTTTGTATGCTCAAAAATGGACAAGTTTTTTACTTATTGCAACAAGACCATTGCTGGTCTTTGTTCCTCTTCAATCTCAGTCAAAATGTGAGTGCTCTCCTAATTCATTTTCATAAATTCCATGGTTTCAATAGTGTTTGCGAAAGAAGAGCTCTCCTCTAGATTTCTCCAATTCTCCCTTATCTCTAAGAAGTTATTTCGATTGTCAAATATATTGACAATCATGTATTTAACACATGCCATGTATTAAAAAAAATGACAATCAATATTTGAAGTGCAAAGATAACAAAAAGACAAAAAATAACATTATTTTGGATCTTTCGTACCACATGAACATATTTTGATAATGTTGGGTCACTATGAATCTTGGGGGTGGAATACTTTTCTTCACATTGTCGTATGAAGCCCGATTTCATACATTTAATTAAGTTCAGCCTTTCAGCCATGAAGTAGTACTTTGTGAAAAACGAGGGTCGAACCTTTGACACTAGCACCCCAAAATCGAAAAAAGCCTTCTTGAGAGAGATTTTTCTCACGACATACCAAAAATTCGTCATATTCTGGTATAAGTTTTCCGAACTAAGGCATTAAGAATCGGATTATATTCATTTCCGGTCTTACTGAGTTATCCTCTGCTTTGAACCTGCCGTTTAAATGTGATTCTCGATGGCAAAGGCAAATGGAAGCAATCTTATTCAAAGTGATTGTGAATATGAACTGTCACTTTGGTCCTTGGTTCAAGAGTGCCACTTTTTCAGAGAACTATGGAAAAATTGCAAAACATTTTAGAAAAATGTGGTGCAACATTTTGCTCCCTTCTTTGGTAAGTGAAAATCACTTGTATCATTAGTATATTCCAAACTCACTCTTGGCATTTCATCTTTTAACAAGTGTTCCAACTCTATCTTTCCTTGCGGGCCACGTTTATTGTTTCTTTTTCCACATGGCCAGTTTTTTATCACGAAGACTTCATAATCATCTTGCCAAAAAGAAAATTCTTCTATCACATTATGTCCTCTAAAGTCACAAAGCATTAAAGACGGATTAGTGGACAATAAAAAATATGTCGAATAAACATTTGAAAGCAACTCTTAATCTAGAGTTTCAGAGAGGAAACTGACACTTCTAAGATTGTTCTCTGAACACAAGTGTTCCAACATGCAACTTTATGAGGTACAGTCCCTCTCTTAAGCCATATATGTGGAACATTTCCAAAGAAAGGTCAAAGAGAAACAATCAGACAACACTTCAGGCCACCAAGCCTTATCATATCACCTCATTATGGGAGGCAGAGTTAGTAGAATCAGTCCAATGCGGTTCAATCTTTTTCAACGAGACAGGGAACCTCTCGACAGAACACCCAAAGTGTTTTACGTTTCCATGGACTCAAATTTCATTGCCAAATCCAAGGATCTTCAGACCATTTTTGGCGAGGGTCCAGAGTTGGACGAAGCGGCCATCAAACGTTTCCTCGATTCTCGCAATCCTACAGAATGGCAAAGAGTTCTTCATAATATCAAGCATGACATCGTTGAGGACACTCAGCTAGTGGAGAGTGGAATTTCGTTGGATTTTCTCTGTTTCATCAATAATGTGCTTAAAGTGAGTGCCGATGGAAGCACAAGTCCGGCTCATCTGGATCGTACTTTGGCTTGGGTTGATGAGATTGACAAAACATACCCTGCAATTAGAATCAAGATCAATCATGAGGCCATGGTGCGGGCAAGCAGACGAAACGAAATCCCCCTGGTATCTGCATTCTACAAGCGTGGATTTCGGATTCACTCGGCTTTGTTTTGGGACTCCAAAAGTGATGAAGTGCTTATGGAGCATGCGGATATCAATTTGGAACTGACCAGATTGGAAGCTCTCGCCAATCCTGCATATCTGATCGCGGAAGCAAAATATGACCAGGTGGATCCTATTGCCAGATCTTTCCATTTGTTGGAAACCGTTCAGGAATGGTCTTCCAGTCTGATTGCTTTTGGGAACACGTTGGACTTGATATCCAAAATGATAAAGAAGTTCATTTGGGTCATGCTCAATCTTTGTGAAGGCAAAGCTCAAGTAGAGCTTTTTCTTGGCCAAGATGATGGTATTGATGGGCTCTCACTGAAAGGAAGCACTCTCCTTCCACGAATATATCAAGGGCTTCAACTGAATTTGGAGGATTTCGTAACCCATGACAGCTGTCAGCAAGTTATTAGAGAGTCGTTCTACGGGAATGACCGGGGTGACCAATTAATGGACCAAGGGACACTCGACTATTTCATGGCCACGTCTTTTCAAGTGGCAATGACACCATGGTACTCTTTGTGGTATATTCTCTTTAAACTAAAATGTTCCTCCAAGAAACGAGATCAAAACGAGGACATTGTTACACGACCTTTGGGAGTAACCAGCTACAATTCCATGAATCCGTACAATCCAACCTCGGAAGAAGCCAAGAAGTCCTGGCCTCGGAAATGGGCCACAAATCTGGACGTACCTTTTTGCAGAATGACAAGCCACGTGGGTTGTTACCTCTTGTTCGTTGCCTGGGTGCTACTGTCACATATGAATTTCAGCTCGGCTAAAGATGGAATAGAATCCTTCAGGGCTGACACGTATGACTACGTGGCTTGCGTTTGGGCGGTTGGTTTCACATTGGCTGATATTCAAGTCATGGTTCAATTGATGCGAAGTGTTCGTCTCAAACATGGATCGCACTTTGATTTGATGAGAGCCAAACTCATGAAGGCCCTTTCCAATGCCTACATTGACTACAGAATCGTCAGCCACTTAACCCTGATTGCAGGATACGCCATTGAATTCGCGGGCTATAAATACAAAAACGAAGGAACGTCCCACCATTGCGTTGATCCTGACGACCAATTCAGCTGGGTTCGAACCGGAAATTGTCTGCAAGGTTTGGCGATTGTTTTGATTATCACGCAACTCCTGCAGCTGTTCCGACTGCATCCAACGGTCGGCAGTGTTTATATTGGAATGAGGCGTTGCATTGCTATTGTGGCTAGTTTCATACTGGCTTACCTCATAATTACGGTAGCTTTTGCCTTGGGGCTCAATTTCATCTTAAGTCGAGAGCTAGAAGAATGTAGTGACTTAAACATGGTGTGTCGAAACAGCAGTTTCGTGATGGAGCGAAAAGTTGTGGGAGCATATTGTATCAATGGAACGGAAACTGATCTTGTACCTTGTGAAGATGAATGTTGGTCATCATTTCTTGATGGTAAATTATCAAAGAGTTGTCAAACGGTTCCCAAAATCAGTGAATTTCAAGGGTAAGGGCTCAAATAATGATGTTACCTAGATTTTGGGAATTTTCCCACGTGGGATTCCCGGGTAAAATTAGGAATAGAAAATTTATTGGCAAATGAGAATTTCCAAAACACATACTACCCTAGAAATTTCGGTTTCCGATCAAAAAACGTAGTTTTTTATAACAGAACTATCTTTTGAGGGAATTGTTGCAATAAATGTAGAAATTGTAACTGAAAGTAGCGTTTGTAACTGGGAATGTTCTATGGAAATTTTCCTCTCAATTATATAACAAAACTTGTCTCAATTTTACAAGGAAAGCCTTTTGTTTCTTTTCAGGATTGCAAATGCTGCAGACAATCCTGAAAACCAATTCAGAACCATGAGTAAGTCCATGAAGACCTTGTTTTGGTCCGTATTTGATCCTGGGCACCCAGAAGTGGTGGGTTGTAGTATTGGTGTTACACGTTATTTTGCCCTCTCAATTTGGGGAGTCTACAATGTTATAATTGTTGTCATATTACTAAATCTCCTCATTGCTCTCATGAACGAGGCAATGGAAAGCATCACTGAGAACAAACTGGCATCATGGAAATATCATCGAACTCATGTGTGGATGGATTATTGTAATAATGCCGTGGTATTGCCTGCGCCGATGAATTTGATCCACCTCTTGGTAGACATTTTTATTTGTTTTTGTTGTAATGATTGTGTGGATAAGTATATACCTGACGTGATCAAATTGAATTCATCAGCCAAAGATGACAACACAAAGCACTCACAGTACCAACAATTAATTAGGACATTGGTATCCAAGTATGCCAGCGATTACCTTGATACCGAGGAGGCTGATGTCACTAAAGATTTAATTGGAGATCTGCAAAGCGAAATTCGACGATATGCAGAAGAGACCAATGCAATGAAGAAAGACCTAAGCGTCATTGTGGAAATGATTCAAAATCTTGATGTAAAATTGGAATTGGGCAAGCCGAAAAAGAAGGGCCTATTTGAATGAAATGAACAACATTGATTTTGATGTGCAGATATCCATTCTTGGCAGACGAGTCAATTCGACTGCAGACCGTAAAAACTCCCTTGTCTTTAAAGTGCTTTGGCCTCAAATGGACCGAGGTCCTACCCAAAGATAACGGTTTCACAACATAATGATAACCACTCCTATCTTCCAAAACATCCGTCTGGCAGGTTGTGAGAGCGTGCCTTAACCTTCTTATCTTAAGGAATTAGGGCCAAAGCTAAAAGCGTCTTGGCGGTCAGTGATGCCCGGTAAAAATAAATAGCTATTCTGTTGTTGTGGAGCAGCAAATCTTGATTTAAGGTCAACTGACCATTTCACTCGTCAATCATCCGCTCACCAGTACGTGTTACATTTTTACCTAAAAGAGTGAAAAAACGCCATAAGAATGTTAAATCCCATAAACATTACAAACTGTTCAATCTCAATCTTGTTACGTTCCTAATTTTTGAAGAAAGTAGTCGGGACGATTGGACAACTCCTAATGGTTGAATAATGGTTATGAGGTAAAAAAGTAAAAGGTATAAATAAAAGTAAGAGGTCGCATCTCATGATTTCACTCTACACTTGAGAGCTCTAGGCAGGGTCTCATTTGCAGAAGAATGTAATTGATCTGTTTCTACAGGAAATCATGATTCCTCTCGTTAGCCTTCTAGCCCAGAGAAATTCAGTGGTTCTTGGTTTAACAGAAGCTTATGAGTAGGGACGGGCAGAAAGTGCAAATAATCTTACCCTTTTAGTTACCAAAAGTTGCAAAAAAATGTGCCCAAAAGTGCAAAACAAAGTGCAGAAAAATGTTGAAAGTGCAAATAAATGTCAA